>JADAZS010000133.1:0-140391 GCA_014872975.1 Diaporthe citriasiana | reverse complement strand
TAGCTATTAATAATACCTAATAGATTAAAAGTATACCTTTATTTAATAATATTATAATAAAGTAATATAGTATAATATAATTAATTAAGTAACTAATAGGGTTTAAGTTTAATTTATAAAATAATTATATTTAAGATTTAGTTTTTAAGGGAATACTTATAAAATAAAAGATTACCAGTATAGTAAGATACCCAACTAGATAGCTGTAAGTTATGTAACTTTTTTTACGTAACCTCTTTTACTATAGCCTTACTTTGGCTATAAGGCTAAGTAGCGCTTTTAGCTGTCACACCTTTTATAACAAGTAATATAACTAACCTACACCTAACTAATATATATATATACGTGACCCAGCTAATAACTTTAGATATTAGCTGATATAGAGATAAAGCTAATATTATTTTAATATAATGTTAACCTCTTAACTTGATTTATTTCTGATAGACTATTGTTAGTATTTTGATAGTATTTTGTTATAATATCAAAATTTTGTTTGAATCTCAAGATTACTACTAAAAATAAATGTATTGTGTGACCCAGTCAGAAACCCCCCCTCCCCCTGGTAGGTATGGGTATCAGCGCTAAGTAGATGTGAACCAGCACCATGCTAACTCGAATACAGTTGCAGGGGGGTGAGAGATGCCAGGTTCAGGAGGCTAGAGGATATATCATAGGAGGTTTTTCTATAGGAGGATAGGAGGCTATCCCGTATGAGGTTATCCCGTAGGAAGGTGTCCCATGAGAGGTTGTCTCGTATCCCATAGGAGGTTGTCCCGTAGGATCGAAGAGGTCAGAGGAGTAGTGAGTGGGGTCTGAATTGAGCTACCTCTTGGTGTTCAGAGCTCCCACCACCTGCCTCCCCTGTCCGGCTGTGACACAGAGCATTTAGTGGTCATAGCTCCACAACTAACCCAATTGGGAAGCAACGACATCATACCTCGTCTTGACTTGACCTCACCTGTTGAGCTTTCCGGCACCTGTGGACGATAGCCTCAGCTTACAACACCGTTGACCACCACAAGTCCTTCAAAATGTTTCGCTTTGTGAGTGTTCCCGGCTCCGAGAAGCCCAGAAAGAGACTGCGCGTTTCCTTTAGAAAATTTTCTCTTGCTGACTCAACTGTCCCACCAACAGCACAAGACCAAGGACATTGTCACCCTCTTCCACAAGGCCAGCTCGCCCGCCTCTGTCCGTGTTGCCACTCTCCTCAAGCAAGCATCTGCAAATGCCACCGAGCATGCGACAGAAGACCAGGCCAGCGACCACTCGGCGCAGACAGCCCCTCACCGCGCCGAGTTCGAGCTGAACATCACCGAAGATCCACCAACGCCCGATCAACTCCAGACCATTCTGCAATACGTGGGCAAGCCTGCGATTCCAACCATCGTAAAGGGCGCTTCGAACGAGAGCGAGGCGTTAAAGATCTTCAAGCAGAGCGCGGAGGCCTTTCAGCGGCCTGTGGTATGTACAACTCATCTCGCCTGCTTCTACCCCTTGTCAGTCCGGCTAACACACAGGCAGACGGTGGATTGGAACAATGGCAAGGCCATCGCCGGTGCGGATGAGTCCAAAATTCTAAAGGTTTTGGACCAGATCCCCAAGAATTAAATATGGCTCAGTAGCAAACTTGGCAGCTTCTTCGGCAGCCTCTGTACAAAATGAGATCCCCCCTTTCTGGCATTCACCTGTGACAATTACGTGTGGTTCGGTGATAAGGGTGGGAGCAATGGCTATCAAAAAGCGATCCACAAACGTTTGTCCCTAGTTGCACGAATTTGGACTGGGAAAGTTCCTCATCCGCATGGTCGCTGGGACATCGATCCATGAAAATATTCAAGAGGCGAGTGCCTTGTGAATGAGGGTTGCGTTGCATCGCCACAGTCTGTCTACTGAGACCGGGAGAAGCCTGCTCTGGAAGCCTGGCCTACCTGCAACACACAATTGTCTTGCTATCAGAAATATTTCCCTTCAAGACAATGATTTGTCCTGTGTCCTGCTTTCTATTCTGAGTCTTCCTAGGCAGACTGAGTGGATAGGCTGGTTTGAGCCTGGGACAGAGGAATTGTTGGATGCTTCTTTCGCTGTCTCAGGCTCTGAAAACTCCCATCATTCCCAAGACATAGCATGACAAGAGCCTTTCATCATCTTCTTATGGAAGGTTACAGCTGCCGCAAGTCGAAGGGCGTTATTCTTGAATACTCTCAGGTGACGGCACTAGACAGGATCTTCGAAACTGCTTCTCTACTCAGACAGATTCAGCGTCCTGTCGAAAGTAACGCATTTCCAGACGAAACTCCTCCGGATGGTTACATCTTTCGCAAAATCCGCACTATCCCAATGAGTTCAATGCTGCAGGGCGCACACACAGAAGACTCATCTCCGTTGGATGCTGCTATAGAGGCCAGGTGGAGGTCCCATCACAATTTATTGTGAAAGTCGAAAGGTTTCAGGGCGGTGCTGGCGGTTGTAGCCTGGGTGTGCTTTCAGACGAACTTCAATCTACAGGTTGTTGCCCCCCTCCCCCCTTCAACCTCGTGCAATCACAAAACCCACACCCACCTTCATACCCAAAAAACAACCACCACCACCACCACCTCAGCTTGTTATGCAAACGGCACCCCTTCCCACAGTCTGAGAATCCTCACTCCCGTTCTGTACCGCGAGTCTGTCGTGTTTGCTACATTCCATCTCCACTCATTAAAGCAATCGCGCTGGTTTTGCGACCACTACACCACGCCACCCAACCATCAACACCTTTCTCCCCAACATGGCTGCCACGATTGCATCCAACTCCCAGGAGTGGATCGCGTCCAAGTTGTCTGCGACAGCTGTGGACGCTCGCCCTTCACGAACCCAGTGGACCTATGTACGTGATCGCAACGGCATGGTGGTCATCGAACCTGTCCTTGGCTTCTACTTCAACCCACCCCCAAACGCAAAGTGTCGCTGGTCCACTCAAAAGGGTGTTCGCGCGCCACAAGTGATCACCAAAGGCCTGGACCTTCCCGATCGGGCTTTGATCCTCTGGAATGATGACAAACTCGAGTCTGAAGCAGCTCGCATTCGCGAAAAGTACTGGGATGAAATGAGAACGTTAGTCGCTCCCCAGCGGTTCGAAGACCTTTACGAGTACTTCGACAGTGCGACCCTGTTCATGTGCGGGGCGGTTAACTTGTGGAATCTCATCAACCTGCTCGCGAATGACGCCCGCCAAAACTGGCGTGAGGTTGAGAAGCATGTCGCAAGCGAGTGCAACAACTGGGTCTTGGACTGGCTTGAGACTTTCCCTGGCGCCGCGTCCAACCGCGCATCTCTCATCAAGTGGAATATGAAGAGCGACATCCTCACGGCGGTCACCAGCCAGTTTGATTGGGACAACGACCTCAAGGCTCTCGACCTTGTTGGCCAGAACATCCTGCGCGAGTGTTTCTTGTACCACTTTGAGCGTCTTACTGGCAAGAAGCCCAGCGTTGCGCGCTTCAACACCCTCGCTGCAGATAACAAGCCCATTTCGGCCGCAGAGCCGACGATAGCTGCAGCTGGTACGACTGCTCAGGCCTCATTCAGTAGGTGCCTCACCTCTTTTTCGTTGCAGGCTTCTCAGACTAACAAATGAAGGTCCTAATGACTTGCCCCTTCCATCGTCGTCCGCCCAGCCTCTCTCTGCCATCCCAGAGGAGAGTGCTGCCACAAAGTCTGCTGCAAAGCCCCAAGGCCTTACAGTTGACACAGGCCTCGACCCCTACATCCCCGTTCAGACGGTGTCTGCACCTGCGACTGCGCTTCCACGCATCACAGTTGAGCCGCAGCCTGCCAAGGAAGCTGAGGATGTCCCTGATAAGAGCGAACGCGACGACAAGACCGACGATGACTTTCTCACAAACCAAGATTTGGCTGATCGTGTCCAGTCCACGGCGCGACAGCTATCGTCCCAGTCGACGCCTGGAGAGAAGCAAGATCCAATGCTCATCACCTCCACGATCAAGATTGCACCTCGTTCGGTGTCCGCTGCGGACCCAGCCGGGGTATCGCAACACGCGCATGTGCCACAACATGCATTCTCAGACCAAGCTGGCACGGTTCCTCGCAACATGTACGGGACCAAGCCGCCTTTTCAGGGACCTCCAAAATCGCCCCAGGGATATGGTCCGAATCGCCAGGAGCTGTCGGCCAATCTGTTCGCTTTACATGGGGAACGGTCCGGTCTGCAGCAGAGAGTTCCGACTGGGCCCTCGCAACAGCAACATATCATGCAAACTCCTGGTCCAAGCAATCAAGGCACGCACCCGCCACCTTCAGGCGACGGCCCGCCGAATTCAACCCAAGGCATGTCGTCAACCCAGGGTTGCTTCCCTCCCTCATCAACGGGACTCCAGTTGGGCGCTGGCATGGAGCCGATGTTAGGAATGCCCGGCATGAATTTTCAGAACCAGATGCCAATGCGTCCACCTCCCATGGGGCAGCCTCAATTTGGTCATACTCAGGCATCTCCTACGGGTATGCCCTCTCATTACATGGGCCAACAGAATGTCGCTGCTCCCATGTATCAGCCTAATGGATACATTCCTCAATCTCAGAAGGAACCTCGTCATGAGAAGGGAGACAAGAAGAAACACCACGACGACCGTCGCGACAGCATGAACTCAACTGGCTCGCGCAACAAGAAAGTTCGCGATGATCCCATCCACGGGCCCGTATACGCTTTGAAGTCACGCAAGGACAACAGCACGCCGACTGGACGGAAATTTTCGAACTCGGACGGCTCGACGGCCATCGACCCAAAGAAATCGGTGTCGAGTTCCAATTTGGACTGCAGAAATCACCGATTCGACGGCAAATGGAGGAACACTGCTCTCGAGTTCGCTGATTGCTCTTGCTTTCGATGTGTGCGGTCGACCAGGAGCCTCTATGTCAAACATGACAAAATTTCAATGGAACAGGCCCAGGCCGCTCTCATGAATTATTTAAGTCCATGGGGAGCTGAGAAAGTGATCACTTATCATGAGAGATACGGATCCCTTGTCGTGTAAGTCTCTGGGGTTCATTCGCCGTCCTTGCCACGCGTGAAGGCCCGCTTGCTAATCTATCCTGCGCACAGCTTCAGCTCTGATCGCGATGCCATTCGAGCTATGCAAGATCTCTGCGGCAGGCCAAACCAGGGAAGAGATATCCCAGGCATGGGTCGCGTCTCCAGTCTTTGGTATGCATTTTACTCGAAGCACTATACGTCTCCTCATGACAATCCTAATGGTCTTCCTCGAGGCCTCTTGGAGTACAAGGGTCTTCGTCCTCGCTCGAGCTCAACTTTGAGTCGCGATTCGAATGCGTACAGAAACCAGCTGCCCATCAACATCCCCTCCAACACTCCAAGCCTTGGCAACTATGGTCCTGCGCCCCCGCCACCTCATTTCTGGCAAGGTGAGACAGTTGGCCCACTTGGTCTTAACATGGTGCCTGTTTATCAGAGACCACCGCAGCGTGTACTATGGGATCCCGATAGTGCGAATCAGAACCGGAAGCCCAGCAAAGCAGAGTCCAAACCCAAGGAGGGACCAGAGTACCAGCCCAAGACTTACCCCAAGAGACCTGATGGCATTACGGCATCGAAAGAGGACTGGCGATCCAAGCCCTCAGCCGAGGAGGTTATTGAAGACATCTCGAGTGATGAGGCCGTCGCTGACAACTCTAGCAACGCCTCGTCTCAGGGTGCTAGGGGCATCAAGATCTGCTTCCCGAACGAGACTGGGTCCTTGCGCTCACGAAGTGTTTCGCCCGAGGTCGAGGATGTCCCCAGTGTGAAGCAGGCCCAAGAAGATTCCCCAGAGTCAAAAGAGGGAGCAAGTCAAGAGGGCTGCCAGGCCGAATGTGGTGCCCATCAGGATCTGAGCGCAGAACTTGTTGCCAAGGATGATGGTCCGACCTCATTAGGCTACAGAAAATCAACTGCGGAGCTTGCTGTGCCGGTAGAAGAGTTTCAGCCGGTAGCCGTTGCCATACAAGCACAGCCAATTGAGATTCCCAGCAAGAAAGGCCTTACTACCTACAGCAAGATCACGTCCGAGCTGACTGAGGCTACCGAGGATTTAAATGTTAACACAGTGATTCGCCACAAGCCTCCCCGAAGTCCTCTCCCAGAGGAATGGATGGCCATACCAGAACAGAAGCCATCCAACCTGCAGAGTCGATTTGGTGCTTTGACTGGGGCACTTCAGCTGGAAGCTCTTGGACAGCAAGTCGACGCATGGGTTGCAGAAGGAACGAGTGCTCCAGGGGCACCTGAGCCTCCCAAGGCCGAGAAATCACCAGCCCAGAAGCCCAAAGCAAAGAGAACCTGGAACAAGAGTGGAAAGGCTATGAGGACGAAGTCGAAGGCTAGTAACGGCACCTCTACTTCGTCTTCAGCGACTCCCACCGAGGCTCAGTCTCGCGGAAACTCTCGAGCGTCAAACAACCGCCCCACATCACGAGCTTCGAGTGGCCGCCCCGAGTCAGCCGCTGATACGGGGACTCATTCGCCCACGCGTTCGCAGCCTGCGACGAAGAAGAAGAACACCAAATCGCACAGGAAGCCCAAGCAACCATCCACTGTGGAACTTCCTGCAGCTTCAACTGGGAAGACGAAGACCGAGGAATCCCAGGATCTGATTTCGAAAGTCTCTGTCAAGGGTTCCCCCACGAAGAAGCCCAAGACTCAACAATCTGGGCCTGCAAAGGAGACTCGGGCACAACTTGCATCTGAGCCGGCCAGGTCGGGAGATTGTACACAAAGCGAGTCTGTCGCGCAGAAGCACGATGACCGTAAAGGATCCAGCTCTGGCAACAAGGAGGGCGGCTCGGTCTGCGTGAGGAAGGAGCGGTCGCCGCAAAAGCCTCCACAGAAGAGCGACTTCGACGATGAGAGAGAGCCACTTCAGAATCAGGCGGCAACGGACCCGCAGATCGTTCTCGAACCATCTGCTGACAATGATCTCAACAACTGTTCGCCCGAGGCAAACCTCTTCCCCAATCAGAAGTTCACCATCGACAAGGTGAAGAGGGACTCGGCCACAGCGACTCCGCCTATGACGAAGGAGTCCGACATCCGCCACAGACAACCAAGCGCGATGCACTTCACCACCAATGACGCACGCATCGCTCTTCCTCTCCTACCACCCAACTCGAAGACAACCGACTGGGCATCCGTCGCTGCAAGGGGACCGCGTTCGAAGAGCGATGATCCATTCACCAGTGTGAAGGGTGGATCGCAGGAGGAAGACTGGTTGAGAAACAAGGCAGTCAAGACTCCGCAGAAGCCAAGCAGCGAGCCAGCCTCGCACCAGACTTCTCCAACCCCTTCACCTGAGAAGAAGAAGAAGAAGAAGAAGAAGGCGGAATCCCAGGGCGGCAGGAACAGGCTGAACGCCGCCGCTAAAGCCTTCGAACCGTCTTCGGTCCCGGCGTCACCAGCCGCGAGCGCTGCCTCGGTCTTCTCCTCCAAGGCCATCCCGTTCCACACGAAGAAGCCCTCTATCCCTGGTCAGAAGGGACATGGCGAGCAGCGCTTCGTCACGCCGGCGGAGCAGATTGTTGATCCCACATCAGTGACTCAGCCTGGCCCTCCCGCTAAGGAGAAGAAGCGAGTCGACCCTGCCCCTGATCGAGATGGGGATGGCGCCCGAAATGAGCGCGTGAAGTCGTCTGGCATAGCATCGGCGGCCACGATGAGTATGAAGACGGCAGCACGGGCCGCGTCGACCGCAAGCATCGCGTCGAAGTTGGTGGATGAGGAGGAGTTTCCGACGCTCGCGGCGGCGGCCACAGTGCCCCAGAGGCGGGCCTCGTCGGCTCTCAAGGCATCTGTGCCAGCAGCAGCTGCGCCCTCAAAGACCGTCACCGCCACTGTGCCCAAGGTCTCCGCAGCCGCACCGAAACCCCCGGTGGTGACGTCGCCAAACAACATCAAACTGGGTCAACGCGGCGATCCCTCGGTCCCCACTGCTGATAAGCAAGCCGTGAGTGTGGGAGAGAAGAGCAAGGCGGGCGAGGATCAGTGGACGACTGTGGGATCGGGCAAGAAGGCCGGCGGAAAGAAGAGTAGCAACAGCCGCACTGCCGCTAGCAAGTCTGGTGGCAGCGCCACGGGACAGGGCGGGAGAGCAGGTGGGCAGGGATCTCGTGGTGGAAGAGCTCCTGTTGGTGAAGAACGGAAAGGGGGTTGAGGCGTTTCCGAGGGAGAGAGAATGTATGAGCAATGGTAAGGAGAGCGCAGAGGATCCCGAAGAAGGAAATGATGAGGACAAAGTCGTTGGTCAGTGACTTGGGCGAGTCACTAGGAACTCCTTCATCTTCTGGGCGAGATCAGTCAGTCACGAGAATGCTGGAGACATTGGCAATGGCTTGTTTGTGGATACGCACGTCAACGAAGTTATGGCTTGAGGATGGGCCCCATGTGAAGAGAGAGAATAGAAAAAGGAAAAGAAAAAAACAGGGGGGGAGGCCGGCTTAACGACTTTGGATCATCTGGCCATCAGCGTGTCAGGATAGATATGTAGAATACCACAATCAGATATGACCAGAGACAATTAAAAAGCTCGATCGTCCGACTGCATTTTCTCATGGTGACCACAGTCGAAGGTGCCTTCCGCATTGTTCACTAGGTTGGCGATGAGGACCATTGACACACGAGCCCGGAACAGGGCGTTATGGGGGTTCAGAACTCTCACTGCCCAATAATTCTAAGAGTGGACGGCATATCACCATGCCTGTACGACCTCACACGAAATTGAAACTATCTATGTAGCAGTAGACAGAAGGTTGTCCCATGAGAGATCATCCCACAAGAGGTTATCCCAGTGAGAATTATCCCATCGAAAGTGGGAGGTGAGAAAGGTGGCTTATATATGCGGAGAGAACATACGGGGTTTGATTTCTGGGTGGCGAGCACTCTAAACCGCCACGGGGCGTTGTGAAGCACCTCTGGGGATATCTCACTCAATGGTCATCACGCCATCACCGGCCGCATCTCGTTTCCTTCCGAGACCCTGTTCATCATGATATGTTGTATTCACAGCTCTTTTGGCCGGCGTTGGACACACCGACCTCTTGTCTACCGACGGTTGCTGTCACACGTCTCGGGCCCCGCCCCCCCCCCCCCCGGCGACTCCAGAGCTCATGCCTGCTGCTACGTCCGTCCGCCCCAGCCGCTCGCACGCTATGACTCGTTCCTGACCAGTGTCGTGACGGCATCCTCGATTTGCTTGTCGTTCAGACCTGGATTCCGGCGTCAGCCCATGTCTTCCCAAATGTACCTCGTACCTCACCGCACGCTCGCTGATGTTCGGTGACTTGAGACCTGACTACCCTTCCGGGGGGCTATCGTACCTTCTAATGACTGGCTCTTCTCCTGACCGAAGTCGTACCTCGCATACACCTTTGGCGAGGTGCCCTGAGCCTCGCGCAGCATAATAGGGATGGAGGGGTTGTGCTTCTTCATGGTCGGGTAGGATTTCGTGAGGAACGCCCTGGACAATCGTCGTGTTAGGCTCGAACCGCCTGGACATGCCACGCGCCGCATGTGTAGGCCTCAGACAGGCCTGACTGTGTCGTGGGCAGCGAGTAGCTGGTCCCAATTGACCAACCACGAGGCGCCCGAATCGGCTTACTTACCTGGTGGCTGCGCTCTGCTCCGAGGTCTGGCAGAACAGGAAGCGAACCTCCTTGAGCGACCGAGTGAAGGCGTATTTGGTTGCCATGGTTTGGGATCGGCTCTCGCTGTATTTGCTGCTCGGGGCGGCAGTGCACGGCGTTCAATTGCTGGGTGTGGAGTGGTCGCGAGGGTGGGTGAGCTTTGAGAAATGCAGGCCAGTGACGAGGGTCGTCGGAAACGGATTGGAGGTGGACTTCGGGAGCTGCATAACCCCTGCAACAAGGCTGCACCGAGGAGCGTCCAGTAGGGTAGGTAGGTTAGCAGTACCACCGTACTCCGCAGGCGAGGCGAGGTACGTATGTACAGGGGTACTTGCCCGCCTTGCTGGGCTTGGTAGCTACCTGCCTAGGTACTTAGGCACTGGGTACTGTACGCGTGCTCTGGCGCAACGGCAGGTAGGTGGGACGGGGTCGTCACATTTTCTTATCTCCGGCACGCCAGCTCCTCCCCCAACTTTTTCCGACCCTACGGTTGACCCCCAACGCTCCTTTGATCGGACCCCGATTGAATCTGACTTCGCCTGGATTGGCACCGCGAGAGACAAGAGAGGAGTCACACAAGACAGCATCTTAGCCAGGACAATCCCCAACTCTCCACTCCGGCCAGATCAACCGCCTTGTTCGTTCCCTCTGTCTTGCCAACCCACAGAAGTGAAAGCAGCCACGACAAGACCATGTCTTCCTCAGCCGCCGCCTTCACCCGGGCATCCCGCCCGCTCTTCTCCTCCGCCTCCGCAGCTGCCCAGACCCGACAGGCCTTCTCGCGCGCCTCCGGATTCCAACAGGCATTCCGCAGCCAGCAGCGACAACAATGGGGCCGCAGGTGGCAGTCCACCGCGAGCGCTGAGCAGCAGGCCGCCCAGCAGGCCGGCTGGTTCAAGCGCATGTGGGACAGCCCCATTGGCTTCAAGACGGTGCACTTCTGGGCGCCGGTCATGAAGGTACGTCTGCTTATTTTCGCTTACCAACCAGACTCTCTTGACCTCTAGCTAAAGCTCCATTTCACACAGTGGGCCCTCGTCCTCGCCGGCGTCGCCGACTTCGCCCGCCCTGCCGAGAAGCTCTCCCTGCAGCAGAACGGCGCCCTGACCGCCACCGGCCTCATCTGGACCCGCTGGTGCCTCATCATCAAGCCCAAGAACTACCTGCTCGCCGCCGTTAACTTCTTCCTCGGCATCGTCGGCGTCGTCCAGGTCACCCGCATCATGACGTGGCGCAGCAGCCAGAAGAACAACAATACTGTCGCTGACGCCGTCGTCGAAGCCAAGGACGAGGCCAAGGAGGCTGTCAAGAGCGCTTAGGAGCGGCGCCACGTCTATGGTGGCAGCAGTGGTAGTGTTATTGGTGATGATAGTGGTGCGCAGGACGGCCCACCGTTCGACGTATCGCGCGGCCCGTAGTGGGTGGGCAGGTGACATGACTGGCGGGCTTCCGAGGACATTCCCGACACAGAACTTTTTTTTTTTCTGTAAGATGTTGTCAACGAGGGCTAGAGGATAGATGGAGGTCAAACCTCTATTCATTTGGGTCCGGGAACCCTGCCAGGTGGCCGATCAGGAGTGGACATCGCATTGGTTCTGCCCAAGAGCGACAGGGTGCGACTTACTGGATATACAATTAGCAAGTACGGAACTGCAATGATGGTTTCACGTGTGTCCCTATCTGCCTACGGTTTTGGTACAAGGAGCATGCCTTACGTAGCGGAGCAACAAGTCATGGCCCAGCTGAAAGTTTACCTGAGGTCAGAGCTGAAGGGCACAATGTCGTTCCGTGCTGGACTGGGTTAGACTTATTGTATTGATGCACCTTCACACACTGCTGGTGTCCTATAACATCACATACATTATTACAATAACATAGCCACACTTCCAAAAATGCGAAAATATGATTATAGAATAAACCTCTACAGCTTACTTGTATTCTACATAGTTATCTACCCTAGTAGATAACTTGCCTATAGGAGGTAGTCTTACAAGACTTTGATTTATAAGAGGAAGGAGGCTAAGAGGTAAGAGGTTAGGAGGTGAGGAGGTAGGAGTTTCAAAGGTAGAAAGTGAGGGGGTGGGAGGTTGGGAGGTGGAGGTGGGAGGCTGAGAGATAAAAGCTTAGGAATTTATCATCTATGATATTATTTTATAAGAGGCCAGGTAGTGAGTGCTACCCTGCTGGTTCGTAACAGAGATGCTGTGACTGTGTAGCAGACAGCTTAGCGAAGCTCATAAAAGGATCGCTCCCTGTTATATTATAGACTATTTGTATTCTTTGACTTCTCCACTTAGCTAGAACAACAAGAAATATCCCAGCAGGACGAGGGATAATGTGTTTTGTGGAGGATCGCAGTTAATCCCACTATGCAAGACTTTGGACAGTGGCCACGACTTAGAACTACTCCGTCTAGTATGATCCTCGCCACTTCACATTGACTATTCTAAGCTATACTTAGCTTCGATTTTGCAATTTCCAAAGATTATCAACTAGACTACTACGAGTAGGCAGGTGGGTATCCTGGGCAAGGCGTGCTCTTTCGATGATCCGTCTCAAGTCTGTCTTAATAATTTGATCCGCAAGATGCCGGTCCTGCCTGCTTTTCTTTTCTCTGTTCGCCAAAGATGAGTCCAAGACCAAACCATACGCCTTGTGCGAGTCCCCCTTCCGTAAATGCAAGCCGAACCGATGCAATTCAAAATTTGAAATGGGCGTAATAGAACGCCCGTGTGTCTGGCACAAGGCATCAAAGGAACAATTTGCTCGTGCTTTCGTATTACGCGTTGTCAAAGGGCCATTGTCCTCACCGATCGGCACTGAGCACGCGATCACGAGTTTCCTCCTCCCGTGTCTTCCCAGACCGGGGAGTGTTCGATCCAGAGGGCGCTGGTGCTTCGATTGATGAGAAAGGTGTCTGATGTGGCGGTGGAGGTGGTGGAGAGCTGCGTTGGTTGCTCATCCGCTCCATCTCAGGTATTTGCGTCGGAAAATCGTAGCTGAAGCTTCTCACCGAAGATAGCATTGTCGGCCGGCTGAGACTGCGTTGTAGGCTCTTGCTCCTTTGCAACTCCTCCAGAGCTTGATATCTCTCCCTCACGAGATCGCAACGGCTCTGCGATTGCTCTGAGGCCATCCGCAGCGTGGCCGACGTTCCACTCATGACCACCCCAGTCATCGCCAGCGGTCCCTCTGCCGTCCGAATACGAGGCAAAGTTATGGGTGTACCGGGCCGTCCTTGAAGTCCCGGCCCTGGGGTCCTCCTACCCATCACCAACCCTGTGGGCCCAGGCAAGCCACGATAGGCAGTCACAGTCATGCCGCCAGCTTCTGCATCTCGAGCTGTCGGCATTGCAGGTTCGAGCCCGGCAGGAGCAGAGAGATCAGGTGCAACCGTGACGCCCTACATCACGCTGCACTCGCCCTCGTTCTGCTGGCCGATTTTGCTACGTGTGATGCGCTCTCGTTGCCGCGGCCCGTTCTTACCGGAGCGCTTCAACTCCTCGAGGCGCTCGCGGGCCTTCGGAAAGTCCTGGGCTATGGTCCTTGTCAGCCATCATGTACTGTCACATGACAGCTTAGTAGAGATAGAAAAGGAACTTACCGGCTGCTCTCCAGTACCATCGCTTCGCGTCCTCCATGTTTGCTGGAACGCCGATGCCCATCTCGGTGAAGTAGCCCATTGCATATTCCGCCTTGGCAAGACCAGCCATCGCGGCTTTGCGCGCCCACAGGTATGCCTCCGTATCATTCTGGCCGAGCACGTTGTCGCTGCCCGTCAGGTACCAACCAGAAAGCGCAAGCTCAGACTGGTGCTCACCCTGCTCCGCTGCTTTGGAATACCACATGATCGAGAGTCTCGGGTCGATGGGACAACCCAGCAGCCCATACTCGTACGCGCATCCCAGACGATACTGACTGAACTTGTATCCCAGATCCGCGGCCTGCTTGAATAGTCTGAAAGCGTACGGTTCGTCTCGCAGGATAACGTCGTTCGGCCCCGCAGACTCATACAACAGCCCTAGCTCGTGCAGCGCGTGTGGATTTTCGCTGTCCGCGCTCTCTGCTGCACGCTTCAACCAGCCAATGGACTCCCGAGGATTCTTCTGCTGTCCCAACAGCCCCTTGAGCAGTATCATTCCCACCTTGTACATAGCCGGGGTGTCGCCGAGCATCGCCGCACGCTTGTACCACTGGATAGCTTTGAGTGGGTCTTTGCGTGTCCCACCGCCCTCTTCGTTGCCAATCTCGCAGCACACGGCCGTCCGGTAGGCTGCTGCCGCATGACCGAGTTTTGCTGCAGACTGGTACATTGTGAAGGCTTCCTTGTTATCGGGCTCCGAGCCGAATAGCCCCTTTCCGAGCCCATCAGCCAGTGTGAACATGGCATCGGCATTGCCAGCATTCGATAACTTCTTCAAGATCTTCTGTGCATCCAAGACGTAACGATCGCGGGCCCTTTGGCGCGACTTTGGATCCGCCACATTGGGCACAAGAACATCGGCGGCTTGGATCAGTCTCTTGGCCAGACGCAGTGCGGTCGCCTGGTCCTGTGGGTTCACTTTGACGGTGTTTCTCAGACGCTCCAGCTCCTCGGTAGTCACGGGAGGCTCTGCCTGTGGTGCAGCGCGAGAGGCGCCACCACCCTGCATTGGGGCAGGCGTAGGAGCAGGCGCAGGCACCGGAGTGGGAGTACCGCCGTAGTTGCGGACCGGTGGCGGCTTGTTGTTGACGAGAGAACCTTGCATGTGACCCGCTCTTACGGGTAGTGGATGGGACGGCAGGGCGTCTGGGTTGGCATTTGGCGGTGTCTGTTGGTGGCCTGGGCGTATCGGCATGGGATTGCTGGGGAGACCAAAGCCACCCTGAGGAGGACTTGGGCCGTTGGCCCTTGCACCGTAGCCACCTTGGCCTCCTGTTGGAGGCAGCGGAGGCACGTCAGGTGCCATCTCGAATACTGCCTGCTGCGGCTGGCGCAGATCAGGTTGGGATTTCGCAGTGCTAAGCCCAGGCATCCGGCCGGGCCCTCTCTGTGGCTCTGGTGCGCCGGACTGCATAGAAAGATCCAAAGAGTTGCGTCCACGAGGAGCCGCATCAAAGTTGGGCATGTCAGGTTCGGGCTGCTGCTGCTGCTGATAGCCATTCGCTCCTTGGTCGTCATAGTACTCGTTGTAATAATCATCGTATCCGTAGCCTTGATCCGCGCCATAGTCATAGCCCTGGTCACCATAGCCTCCTCCAGGTTGGTTTGGCGGAGGCATATGCTGCGGAGGCGGGCGGTGTCCTGACGCGGTCGAGGGCCGTGGCGGAGGCATCCCCCGGCCAGATGGACCGTAGGGCGCGGAGTCTGACCGGTGCGGTGGTGGCGCCATCTCCTGCATGCCTCCTATGTTCGATGGCATCGTCATTGTCCTCGAGGGTGGCCCGAAGCCTGGCTCGGGGTAGTCGCCATAGCCTCCTCGACCAGGCGGCGGTCCTCGTCGTTGCTCCGGGTAACCCTGCGGATAGTTGCGCGGTGGAGGCGGCCCCCGCTGGGAGTCCATGGACGGTCGGGGACCATAGTCGTCAATGGAAGCACCACGTGTTGGGGCCCTGCCTTTCGGGACTTTTTTCTTGCTGTCAATATCCAGAGCGCCCATTTGGCTGAGAATTTGTTGTTCCTGATCCAGATTTGTCTTACGATCCTGGCCTGGGAATGTTGGGAATGGGCTGTCGCCAAATCCCGGCTCTCCTGGGGATTTTTGAGGGGGTAGGATGGGCTGTCTTGAGCGGTTCACTTGACCGTTGTTAGACGTCACCGCAGACAAAAGAAAAATACAAAGAACAACGTTGCGACTTACTGGTAGGATCTGAGTTAGGAGCTCCAACGTGGGGAGGCCGTCCTCGACCCGGCGCACCATTGGGAGGATATCCTCTGCCCGGTGGAGGTCGCATAGGACCGCCGCGGCCCCCATTCATAGGTGGCCCTCTCGACTGACCGCCAGGGCCTGGTCCATAGGGATCCCGCGGGGGCGGGCCTCTTGGGGCAAAGTTCCTGTCATCGTACTGTTGTCCGTAGCCCTGATCATAGTAACCGTCGTATCCCTGACCGTAGTCATCCTGGTACTGATCGTACTGTTGGTCGTACTGTTGTGGTGCCGGCGCAGGAGTGTACTGCCGCTGTGGTGGCGGCCGTGGTGCTCCTGGCCCGTTGAATGCACGCGGGGCGGGGTATCCTCCGTTGTAGGCCATTTGTGCGTCTGCTTGTCTCTATGCCACCCTCGTGGGCTTTCCGTCTCCCGTCGTGTCGGTGGCAGGAGCGGTGCGCCTGACTTCAGTCGATCGGACCCGCGTTCCTTGGGCGATTCGACGCTCGATGCTTTAGGAAGGTTGCAGTCGTATTACTTCCATGAAGACACGTTCGTGGCTTGGGTAAAAAGATGGACAAGTCCAACGGTGGTAGTGAACGGGAGAGAATGACAGGGTACAGTGCTCTTGTTCGTGATCGCAGGTGCGCAAGGCTGTCGTCGACTGCAGGTGGGTTCCTCTGGGCTTCGGTAGTGACTCGGTAGTTTCGGCAACCAAACAGACGAACTGCCTTGGAGCACAAGTCTCAGACTGTTGTGGACCAGGCTGAAGCTGTTTGGTGTGACTGGTGGTCTCCTGTGACGAGGCTGAATGGTGCGCTGTCCCCGAGTCAAAAATCAAGGCTGTCTCGGTCAATGACTGAAAGAATGCTGCGTGCGATGCGATGCGCAGGGCTGAACAGCGACGCGATTGCGTTCGGTCAAAGGAGCGTTTGGAGCAGGGTGGGTGTGGGCGTCCCACTTCGGCGAACAAAGAGGGAATAAGGAGGATTGTTGGGGAAGTGAAGAGAGAAAGAGAAGAAAAGAAAAAGATAACAAAACAAAAGCTTGGAATTAAGAGAATGGACCGGGTCTCCAGTCGTCCAAAATGCGTACTGTACTGTCAGGAGGCGACATGGAGGTGGAAAGGATGGATGAATGGGTGTTGGTGGAGTCTGGAATGGGGCAGTTGCAGGTCGCAGTTGCAGGTTTGGGGAGGGGGGGCTTGTGGCAGGGCATGCGGGCAAGGCCAGGGCACCTGGTACCCGGCACCCGGGCGCCCGGGCACGCTGGCGCAGCCGCCGCCGTTGTCACAGTAGGCTAGTGGACTACCTAGTACGACTATGCATGTGCGGGTGGCACGGCTCTGCGGGTGGCCTCCAAAAACTGGGGAAACTTAAAAGCACGTACCGTTCTCTGAGTCTGACTGCACCACGTGTATCGTACGGCAGAGGGGCAGCCCGCTGAGAGACGCCTCGACAGTCAGGATCGGGCTGGGTCGTCGGGTGGCTTTGCTGGCGCCTGAGATCTATCTCATTTAATTATCTGCCGTATCATTAATGAGACTGCAAGGTACGGCACAAATTACAGGTCATGGCTGCTGTAGCCTGTGCTCAGGCATCACAGTCATGGCCGGAGGCAGCCTTGTCCATGACTTACGTGCGGTCAGGGTGTTGCACTGGTGACTGGCTGGCTGTGCGAACGTAGTCGCTTGTTTCTACACAGTACATACCCAAGCACATCGTCGCTTGTGCGGTACAATCCACAGTAATAAACGTGCATTTCCTAGGCGCTAATAACGGGATCAATGTTACACTGGTGCTGCTTTGTTGCTTGTTGATGAATTGGTACACGAAGACCTTCAGCAGATATATTCGCCGCCGCAGATAGATAGCCTGGCTGCTACCTAGCTGTGTAGACGACACTACTGCAGGCACGGCAAGTTCCCGAGGTCGGATAGTGATCTGATGCTGCACCAGAAAGACCTTTACCATCTCACACCCCCCCCCCCACCAAGACGATCCTCTCGTCATTCTCTGGATACCACCTGCCAACTAACATACAGTGACTTCCTGTGATTTCGATGCGATGTCGAGAGGGTTTGCTGTCGCTCCTTGGCAAGAACGGATACGGTCTCAACCACAGCAGAGAAGCAGAGGCATTCATGGGCTCTGGACATGCCGCGAGCCCGGAGGCAGCAGCAACAGCTCAGCACCCCCACAGACGCATCCAAGTGCATTGATGAAGTGTCTCGAATTTCCACGCGTTGTCTCCCCCGGTCACGAACTGATCGCCCTCAGACGAGACTTGGCAAAACCCTCCTCGTCTCTTCTTTTCTGACTGCCGAACTCTCTTTTCAGCTGCCTGTGACAGTCTGTCTCGACAGCCCAGGACATCTCCCGCCTCAAATCATTTCCGCCTGCCTGACGCATTGCACACACTCTCCACACGCAATATGTCGGCTTAAAGCGACTTTTCTCCCCAGACCCCGGGCCAGCCCTGGCCTCCCGCAATGCCGAGAGCGTGATTGGAGCTTTGCCTGTCGGCCGCACAAGGTTATCCCTCACAGACCTCTCCTTCTTCATGCCCCCAGACATTTCTTCAGCTCCATCACTTCCACCTCGCGTACACTATTAGAACGGATGGGGCCGTTTTGAGAGGTCTGTCAAGCCGTCGCCGCCGACTGCTCATCGTACCGTACGCCTCGGTCAACAACCCCAAGTGTCATCCCGTCCTCAGCAATGCTTCATCCTGCTCCCCCGGGTCTTCGCTTTCCCGCGTCAGCACCTCCGTCCGCGGCTCGAAACACGTGGGCTGAGTCAGGCTTGAGACTTAATGGCCTGCTGCGCTGGAAGCTAGGGCTCATTACATTCCAGAGGCTTTAGAATACAGGCTCAGCATGATCTACGAGACAGGGCTTCTCGGCAACCTTCCTTGAGACTCCCGTAGAGCTTTTCCTTGCCCTTGAATTTCTGTCTGGGCCCCCGATTGCTGAAAGGGTGTGTTTGGGAGATCCCTGCCCCATGACACTGATTTATGAGGCTCTGGGCCCCCCCCGGGGGCAATGTCTTCCCGGCAGCGTGCTATGTACAATACAAGACCGGGGGGGGATGGGGGCAATCCTCGACAGCCAAGCCACGCGGCGCTAGCTAGAGACTGGCCCAAGAGCAACCGGAACCCTCACAGGTAATCACCAGTAGGCCTTCGTCGACCCAGCGTTGGTCTCTGTCGTGACACGAAAACCAGGAATGGAGTCCTTCATAACGGCATCAGAAAATTAGATATCACACCCAGTTCGATGATTTATTACAAATCTGTTACCTGAGGGAAACGTTAGCAGGCTTGCAGTTTCTGGATCTCAGCCCTGAGGAAAGTCTCGTTGAGCTTGGCCGATTCATCGCGCCAGCATCAACGGGCAATGAACTATCCTGATTCACACCTGCACGACTTGGCGAGATGGCTCGCCGGCCTGGCCCCAGACCCTCGACAAACCATACAAACAACAAAGCTAGATGGTTTCCAAAACATTTTCTACAATTAAATTCTCCTTGAGAGAAACACAATGCGGCTAAGCATGCACGGCTGGCTCAGGTAGATTGCCCCGATCCAACCACTTACGACCGCATTGTGCCCATGGCTTTCCAGCTTCCCTGACGGCCCCCGACAACCTACACAGTACTGAGTAACTTGGGGGACTGCTTGCACCTTTGCAGGCGGTGTAAGGACCCAAGGTTGCATCGGACTGCTCAACTTCAGACGCAATAACAAATGGAAACGGGCTTCCGGCGCGTTGGGACTGGGAGCAAATCCAATACCATGGCGCGGATTCTTGCACTGCCTCCCGGTGATGGCCACGTTCGTGGGGAACCTAGACAACAAGAGGGAGGCGCATTGCGATAACTGGGGGCGTGGTGTCTGGTACCCTACCTTGGGAGGTAACCTAGTGCAAGATGGTTCGCCAGAGCGCACAAGCGCTCGATTCAACTGCAGGTCCCTGTACTGCCCGACCGTCCCAACTTGCACGCACTTCACCTGCATCATTGTCGAGACTGAAGCTGCCGTCAACTTTGGTTGAACGTCAGGGGGTGGGCCCTAGCCAGACGGCCCGTCCAATGAGTGAGCTCCCGTCTCCCGCTGACAGCCCGGCGGCAATTCTGCCGTCTAGCTGCCGCCGTTTTCCAGAGTGAGCGCAGGGGCAGTGCGCCTGTGTCAACGACGTCACGACGCCCAATTGTGAGTAGACAGGGCTGATTTGAACTGAAACTCGTCCTGTTGTTTGATACCTTTCCCTCACTCATTGGATCGTTCGTGCCACACACCACTACCACCATCATGCCGAAGAAACCAACAAACTGGGGGATGTGGGCAAAGATGATCCTGGGGTGAGTCTTGTTTGTCCAACACTTTGGACGCTGCCGGGTCTCGACTAGGCAGCCGACTGATCAATCTCTGCAGCGGCGGCGCGATAATCGTGGGTGGACCAGCGCTCACGTACTGGGTCTCCCCAACAGAGGACGAGCTCTTCAAGAAGTACAACCCGGACCTGCAGAAGAAGAGCCTCGCAAATAGGGCCGAACGCCAGAAGGAATTCGACGACTTTGTGGGCAAGCTGAAGGAGTACTCCAAGAGCGACAAGCCAAGTATGTCTGCCTCATGTTTTGAAGATAAACTCATACTCTAGACCGGACGGGGAATGAGATGCAAAGTAGTTTGTGCTAACAAAGTGCAGTATGGGTCGTGCAGGCTGAGGCAGCGGAGCAAGAAAAGAGAATGCGGCGGCTGCAGGCGGAGAAGTCTGCCGAGGAGGAGCGGTTACGGCGGGAGGCGCTGAGGAAAGAAGCTGGGTTACCAGCGGAGAAATGAAGCGTCTTTGTACGATTGTATTATTATGGCATCAATTGGCATCTGGCGGGTCTCATACGGCGTCAGGGAGCATTGGGATCGGGTCATGAGAATTGGACGAGGAGGCAGTGGTATGTTCGGATCTTCTCAGGTCCGAGCCCGTCCTTTTAAAAGCTGACCCTCCGGGTCTTGGTCGGTTCAAGAAAGTGTTCTATACCACAGGGACGGGACTCGGTTGAGATTAGATGTGAAGCTTCACACGCTCTGGGTGGTAGGTGTGGTCATATAAGTTTCTGAAATGAGGTTTGTGAAAGCCCCCGTCAGCATTGAGACTCAGGCAGGAGAAGGTATCGATCGACACCACTTGAACCATCCTGACCGGGCAGATGAAAACTTGCTCATGTCTCACATTTACCTATCCTCTGCATGTTTTCCTTCGGATCAATGAGTATCCACAGGATCACCAATGAGCGAGGCATATGCTCAAGTCCGTGAGCCTCATCACTCGTATGAGAATGTGGTGGTCCGTGCTTCTCGCTTCTCGCCCGTCGAAAGCTACTGTGTAGAATCTCCTCTTCGTCTGCCGCCCAGCTTTGGAGGGGCTGTTTGCACTGGCGGATCACGTGGACTGCCCGGGGGGTCGCAAGTCGCCGGCAAAATTTACGCCTGAGTACCACACAACCCAACCACCCACCTCATCAACCTCCCTGCGGCCATCACGTCGACGAGCAAGAGCGAATTGTTAAAAGTGAGTAAGCCTGAATTTTTGGGCCATGTCTTGACGGTGCGATTTCATCGGCGACGGGAAGGTGCAGGGCGAATTTGGGACAGCGCTGTGGACGCAGGACCAAAAAATTTATGGAGGCAACGGGGCAGGGCGAGACTGCAGGCACAAGAGCTTGGGTTGGGGTCAATTCTTTGCGACAGCTCGGGCTGACACGAGGCTACAAACAGTCAGGCGAACCTCCCTGATCTCCATCTCCAACCCCCGAACCCGACCACAAATCTCCCCCCGAACCCGCCTCTTCCTCACACACATCGCCTCGCAAAGATGGCCGACGTCCAGGAGCGCCTCAAGAAGCTCGGTGCTTCCTCCCGTATCGGAGGAAAGGGTACCCCGCGCCGGAAGATGAAGAGGGCACCACAGCGGTCCGCCACCGATGACAAGAAGCTCCAGCAGGCCCTCAAGAAGCTCAATGTCCAGCCCATCCAGGCCATTGAGGAGGTCAACATGTTCAAGAGCGACGGAAACGTCATCCACTTCGCCGCACCAAAGGGTATGTGACATGGACCCACAACCCCCCTCCTTCCCTACCTCGCCCGGCTCGAGGCAACGCTCGGGACGACAGCTCGGGAAAGGAACACAATAGGGGTGACTGGCCGCTACGTGTGTGGGGATAACGCTGACGCAACGGCCTATCAAACAGTGCACGCCGCCGTTCCCGCAAACACCTTCGCCATCTACGGCAACGGCGAGGACAAGGAGCTCACCGAGCTCGTCCCTGGCATCCTGAACCAGCTCGGCCCCGACTCCCTGGCGTCCCTCCGCAAGCTGGCCGAGTCCTACCAGAGCATGCAGCAGAAGGAGGGTGACAAGGAGGCCGACGACGACGAGATCCCCGACCTGGTTGCTGGCGAGAACTTCGAGGGCGAGTCCAAGGTTGAGTAGACATCCCATCCGGTGGGGGAAAACACGCTGCTGGGGTGGGATGACGGGCTCGAAGCTACGAAAGGGGCTGCTGAGGAACGAGCAAGGACCCTGCACTGCTATTGATATGGACGCGAGGATCCACGGGTGACTTAGTCTGACGAGTACCGGCGGTGGGAGGTGAACCGCTGCGAATCCCGCGAGAAAGCATTATCCTGTTTTATAATGAATACGGCCAGGGTCAAAGGGAACGGCAGATCATGAGCTTCGTGATGCATCCTAGCATTTGGGATAACCGACCAAAAATGAATGAAATGAACCCAGTCAGGCCCTCGTCCTTGAGATGCTATGCTATAAACCCATAACGCCCACCCAGGCCGCACCCGTGATAAGGGCGGCTGGCCCAGGCTGAGAGACTGCGGACGGGTGTTGGGGGGAAATAGAAAGATAGTTGCTGTGGATGGCAACACCCACAAAGCTGGCCGCACAATTGTTGAGTGCACGCACAATGAGTTAGGTTCATAGAGCCAGCAGACCAGGCGGAAATGGCTTCACTGTCTGTTCAGTTTTGGATTATGACAAGGGCAAGAAGAACGGCGGTAGAACGCGGGTTGAAAAGACGCCATGAATTACACTCACTGTCCTTTGATCATCGTCCTCGTCAATATTTGTCACATTGACAAGTTGATCTGCAGCTTGACCACGACCAGGCAAGACTTTGTTGCAAGTCGCTGCGGCCGCGAACACGATTTCACTCCCCCATGCTTCTCTTCGGTCCCCTGAACGCCTGCTCCCGCTGTTACATGCGCTCATCTCTTCACATGCGAAGACGAAGCGTTCCGGAGTGAGCGTTTGGTAGGAAGCCATATCTTTCACAACCTTGAATTCTCGCTGCCCTCTTGTCACCATGTCCGGAGTACAGCTCGATTTTGCATGGATTCCGTACGGCTCTGCTAACAAAGACCGAACTGGCATGGAGTCTTTCAAAGTAACTGCACGAAGCGAGGGCGTGCCGGCTCAAGTACGTAATAAAACGCCCACCATCAGCATTCTTCTATCAACGATCATCGGTCGAAGTCATCATCGCCCGTGTTTCTGACCCACCCCTTAAGGGCCTCTCTTCGCACGTCTTCTTTTACCTTGTGTCTCATGGTCAGCCCAGGGCTATTCTTGAGAGTCTCATACGTCCCGATCATTGTTAAGATCCTATCTGGCTGGACCTGACGCGCGATCTCGTCCACCGACGTCTGCATCTTCTCCCTTGAGACCGCACTGCCTGCTCGTGTATCCGACTGCTTCCGCCCCTGGAGCACGCCGCCGATCAAGTTCTCCTCAAGGCCATTGCAAGACCAAGCCGTGGCAAGATTACTCGCCACGTATCGCAACCCTTCGCTATGTCTCGGGCCGCGACGGGAGTACTCAAACTCCAGCCCAGTGGTCTGCACTACGAAGGGGCGGAACACATATCCATCCTCCCACTCTGTCTCGGCCGCAACCAGGGGCGCCAGCCGGCCCCGGGCTGAGAAGCACCTCTCGCACGCGGCGGCTGAGAACTGGCTCTCCGGCAGCACCAGCGAGGAGAGATAAACGCCGGCAGGTGAGACCAGCAGCGCCGAGGGTGAGCTGAGAAGCGAGGCGCACTGCCTCAGGGCGAGCTTGTCAGAGCAAGACTTGGACAGCGAGGGTGGGGCGTCCGCCCGGGCTGGCTTCCGGCGCACAACGCCCAGCTGGCCGAAGCACGCGCGGCCGAGGAGAGCCAGCTCCGGCGCGGATGCCGATTCTGACGACTTGTCTGCCATCAAGTGCGGCGGTAGCGGGGCGTCCCACGGGGACGCGTCCTGCTGGGCCGAGATGGTCAGTTCCATGGACGCATCGCCGCAAGGAGCCTCAGAGCAGTACATGTGCAGCGTCACGTCCTCCTTCCAGCAAAAGTGGGGGCTACTCCCCAAAGGCTTGTCCGTCGTGCTGCTGGTGCTCCGGCGGATGTATGCGGATTCCTTGCCGTCGGTTATGATGGCCTTACATTCCTGCAAGACGAAGTGATTAAAGGCGCGGATGACCAGGACTTCAGCATGCCAGTCATGCAAGACCCTGCCTTTGGCCGAGGGTAGTTTGGATGCCGGCAAGCATTTCATGCCGGTCCTGATACGAGTTAGCACTTTGCTCGCATAATTTTGAAGACACCCTTCCAATGGTGTCACGCAGGCTGTCTTGCAGATTAAGCACTTGGTTTCGGGGACATAAGTCGCAGTCTGGGGGAGATTTGAATAACATACGCTAAAGCCAAACATGTCAAAGATCTGTCGCCATGTCTGGCGACTATCCCAGCCAGAGGCACCCATTCACGGGTGCCATTGTCGCGGAACGATGGCTTCCTCTTCGCAGGAAGCCTGTCGAAGAGGTCTAGGACGGTAGAGGCTACTTCATCTGCCTCGGTTGTCATCAGAGACTGCGGTGAAGATGTATATGTCAAGACAGGTGAAGCCTATCAATGTCCTGCTCTAGGGGTTTATAGGGCAGGACTGAACAATCAGCTGGTGTGTGTCCGAGAATTCAAAGGTGGCTCTGAAGAATGCTTCTCGAGAGAAAAGAATAAATGATAATCAGTTCCGTCACGCCCTGTTGAATTAGGGATTTGACCAATAGATGTCGCCTAGACGCAGGACTCTTGGTGCAGGAGCCGACCGTAGGCACACCCGGGATGGTGGCTGGAAAACAGCAGAATAACTTCAGAACCGCAAGATGCCTGCAGGCAATGATTTCATACCCAGCAGCTTTTATACATCCACTGGGAAAATCACTTGAGTGTCGAGTTGAATGATGGATACCAAGCACCTCACAGTACAATGCTGAGTCGAAGCACGGTAGGCCTCGCAAGATCCCAGCTGCTGCCAGCTGGGCTCCAGCTGCCACACTCGATGCACTAACAATTTCCTGGCCTCCTGTCCTGTCCAACGCTTTTGCCAGACCCGCTTTTCCGCCGATTCGCCGTAGGGTAGCCTCTGCCCACCAGAACAGAATTTCAAATTCGCCTACACGCCAGCCCAGCCAACCTCATCGTCCCGAAACAACCCTCATCTGCGTACGACCACCGACAATCGGCACCCACATTCAAGATGAGGACCTACGACGACACATTCTCGGGCCAGAGGATCTACCCTGGAAAGGTACGATGAATTCTTCACCAAGGACAGTGGTGGATGGATGGGAGACTGCGAAGAGGAGGAACGACCGGACCAAACGCAGCCGTGTCGCGGGTTTTCAGGCGCGAGCTGTTTTCGCAACGGCAATGAAAGAGAGGGCTTCGGAGGAAATGAGGAAAAAAGACATTTGGTAGAGGAACAAAACGCTGACACTGCGACTGTTGCAGGGTAAGCTCTACGTCCGTGGCGACTCCAAGATCTTCCGATTCCAGAACGGCAAATCCGAGTCCCTCTTCCTCCAGCGCAAGAACCCCCGTCGCATTGCCTGGACCGTCCTGTACCGTCGCCAGCACCGCAAGGGTATCACTGAGGTACGAACCTGAACCGATTCGCGATCGCAATCCACACCCGCGAACAGCCCCGAGGCCAGACCCACTCGGGAGGTCTCCCACGCAAGGACGTCGAGCACGAGTCCTACACCAGGGAGGCCGACTGTGACCCGTGACTGACACCCCAAACAGGAAGCCGCCAAGAAGCGAACCCGCCGTGCCGTCAAGTCCCAGCGTGCCATTGTCGGTGCCTCCCTCGATGTGATCAAGGAGAAGCGATCCATGCGCCCTGAGGCCCGCTCGGCCGCCCGCCAGCAAGCCATCAAGGAGAGCAAGGAGAAGAAGGCTGCCGAGCAGGCCGCCAAGAAGTCGGAGAAGGCAAAGAACGCCGCCCAGGCGTCCAAGGGCCAGACCCAACGGATCGTCGGCAAGCAGGGAGCCAAGGGTTCCGCCCCCAAGGTCAAGGCCACCACCCGATAAAGGAATCAAGATGAGCGGGTGCTAGTCGAGTGCATACGTGGACATCTTTTCTCTGGTTCGGCACAACTTTTGCAATTGAGATTTCAGGGAAGGGCTGGAGTCGGGTTCTCAGTGCTTTTAGAAAGCTAGGCGGCCTACAGACGTCTTGAAAAAAAAGGGACGGGTTGCATGGAATAGGGGACACGATTCCGCACGGGTAGCTCATAGAAATGAGACTTGTGCAATGATCACACCGACAATCCCAATACTGCTGACCAGCCAGCCAGTGCCCGGGACGCCGTTACTTTAGCCGGGAGTCCTTGGCCGGACGGTCAACAGTTCAGCGTGACGGTTCCAAGCGCCGATTTCTAATTGATTTTTGTGTCTTTGGAGGGCCATGTTATACGGGACAATCCCACAGCTTGGTGTCAAGTGGTGGACGGGTCGACCTCAACAACGATGCATATCCTACCTAGTACTAAATATCCCGACAACAATACCTCAAACGAAGACTACACTGTGTTCCGCTATACAAGATGCAGAGTGGCCATTTTGATGGGCGTCAAATTAAGAGGCTCCTCTATCTCATGCACTGACTTTAAGTCGAGTGAAGGGATCTAAATGTCTACTAGGCTATTCTTAATGATGTAAGGTGGACTTCCGCGTTGCGCGTGTTTTACAGCTTAGCCAGGACGGATGCGGCATCCGTCCCCTCGACACCGCCCTTGACCGCCTGCTCGGCGTAGGTGACCTTTCCGTGGTCGACAATGAGGGCGTAGCGGCCAGTCCTCTCGCCCATCGTCCAGCCGAGCTTCTGGGAGAACTTGGTCTCTGCGTCGGTCGCGAAGATCTACGGTTTTATGTGAGCCTCCGACCCCAGCACGTAGGTACACAGCATACCCAGGATCCACAGAGAAGGGGTGTCCACTCACAATGAAGTCATCCTTGACCTCGTTCGACTTGCCCCAGGCACTCATGACGAAGGGGTCGTTGTAGGCGATCACGACGATCTGGTCGACTCCCTTGGCCTTGAGGGCATCCTTTTGCTCGACGAAGGTGGGGATGTGCTTCTCGGCGCAGGTGGGGGTGAAGGCGCCGGGGACGGCAACGAGGACGACCTTCTTCTCCTTGAATTCTGGCGAAGGATGTCAGTATTCATGAATTGGAAGAAGGGGCAGTATGACACTGATCAGATTGGCTAGTTGAGTGCGTACCTTTGCTGGCGTCGTACTTGACGGGGAGACCGCAGCTGTTGAGGCCGGCCTTGTCGGACGAGTAAGGGATGTACTGGAAGCTGACGTCCTCGGGGAAGGACTGGCCGGTGAGGGAAGCCATGTTGGATATGTTGATAAGTTGGAGTGGTAATTGACGGGTTTTGCTTTTTTGTTTCGATTTCGAGAAAGAAGCTTTAGGGTTTTCCGGAAAGGCTGTGTCGAGGAGGGGAGCAGAGCTTCTGGCTTTAAGGAAGGACGCGCACGGTGGAGGGGTCTTTTGAGTTTGATCGGCAAGCTCTCTTCTCGTGCTTGTTTGCTGCTGCTTCTGTGGACTGGCCCGCCCCGCCATGACATCTTGCTAGACCCCTGCTGCTGCACGGTATTTGTCAAACAGCTCTCGCATCTCCGAGGCTCGGCATCACGTCTTCGTCCAACAAGCACTCTAGGAAGCACGGCTTCTATGGGTTCACAGCTCATTAATGATGGCATATGTGTACCCTGATGGCAATATGCATGCCCTTACCGACCCAAGCAAGTCATCGGTCAGTGTGATTTTATCCTGCTGGGAATTGGTAACCTGCCTGTACGCCACGCCTTTTCGGTCTTCACGGGTGGCATGGATATGTACATACTGTCGAACCCACCCCGGGTAAATCCGAGCGGATTGCTCGGTTGCCCACCCAGCAAGCAGCTCATGACGGAGTGCTGGTGGACCAGTGGTGGTCTTATTCCAAATATTGTTCGGACAAGGCAACCGTGCTCCATACAACACGGACCTGCCGACAGCAGCAAATATCTTTGTGATCCCGTGACATCGCGACTGGATGTAAAGACTCAAGAGGACGCGAATGTCTCAGCTCCTCTCCTCGCGGAGCTAGGAGCACCGCATCCTTCCCTCCGGTGTCAAGTGTATCGGCCAGTCTGCTGTACTGCCCAGAGCTGCAGCTGCTATGTCTGTCGGGATTTGGATTGTCGCTTCGTGCAATGCTGAGGTCACCAGTCTGGCCGCGGAGATCCTCGGAAGACACCATCTTAATCACCGCGCAAGCATGCCAAGTACATCAGTAATCTGACAGCGTGCCCTATTCTCTCAAAGGGCGTGGTTTTTGCCATGGGTGGTTAAGCAATAAGCGCAATTCAAAGCCCCTGTGCCATGTGTCTACGCCTGCATAGCGACCAGAGAAGCAGGCCGGGCTGGGACCGGTCAGCCCGGGCAGGCCATTGTCCCTCTGTACTGACACCGAGATCCCGTCACCACCCCACACGCAACCCTCCGTACCTCCGCCCGTGCTGCCCACCAAACCCCGGGGTCCGTGCCGAATCCAGGCCTCGCTCCCGGAGTACTTATGCCAAGCTGCTGCTTAGCGCATCAATGCGTACAGTCTTTCTGTTCTCTGTGCCTTGGCAACTGAAAAGTATTTAAGACCTGGCTTGCCAACTAAAATTTATCCAAGCCTAACCTCCTCAACCATACAGGATTCGACCAACCCGCACTCTCAAGCAAGAGTGAAGTCATCCATCCCACTTTATCAACATACTACGACCATGGCCAGTGAATCTAGGCCACCATTCCCCCCTTTTACGGAGGAGACCGCCGCCAAAAAGGTCAAGGCCGCTCAGGATGCTTGGAATGGGAGGTGAGTTGTTCTGTATGCCAACCATGGCGGATCAATTCCTGACAATCTTTGTAGAGACCCGGCTACCGTGAAGGTCCGTCTTCTTCTTGGTTTTCTCTTCGGCGGTCCAGGCGCAGCCTGAGAACACAGGCTCTTTGCATACCTCGTATAGCACACGAGACAAGCTCAGACTCAACGGGTGAGGCATGGCCCCGCTGACGTCTCCAACAGCTCGCATACACTCCAGACTCCGTCTGGCGCAACCGCGACCAGTTCTTCCAAGGCCGAGATGCGATCGAGAAGTTCCTGACCGATAAGTGGTCCGTGGAGAACGGGTATCGGCTGAGGAAGGAGCTTTTTGCTTTCACTGAGAATAAGGTCAACCTTCCTGTCCCTCCGAATTCCCATGGCTTTTCACTGACTGGTGTGAGCAGATTGCCGTCCAGTTCTGGTATGAGTGGCACGACAAGACTGGCCAGTGGTGGAGGTCGTACGGTCTCGAGGACTGGACCTTTGCGGACAACGGCCTGATGAGGAAGAGGCAGAACAGCACGAATGACGTCAAGATCTCTGAGGAGGAGAGGTGGTTCAAGGATGGTGTGGATGTGAACACTGTGGATATCAGTGAGAAGCACTGGTAGAACTTGTACTGATTTGTATTTCAAATTCTTTCCGGGGCGTCTTGGTCTGGGAAGAGACTGTACCAGTGGTGGAAGGCTGGTGTTGCCACTGCGTTGTGGCCACTTCGCAGGAATGTGGTTACTTGAGTTGCCCCAGTCACTGAACTCTTGACGAGCTATATTGCATGACGACAATCCCCCTGTGCCTGGTTTGGCCCTGTCAGAGCAACGCCTGTCGTCACTTTGTTCTTTTTCAAGCAGAAAGCCTGACCGTCACACCATGTCTGTCGCCTATAAATTTTTCCGTCTTGGCCTTCCAAGACATGAGTTTCTTGCTCAGACTCCAAAGGCCTCACATGGTCACGCGCGTACAAAGAACGAAACTTCCTTTGCCTCAACAAATCTTGTCTCACTCTTGTTTTCTCTTCTCTACCCGCTTTGAAATAAGTCATTCATACCTACGTCCACGGCCAGGCCAGATACTACCGTCAACCGAAATCTTTGTCGCCCGGATTTCAGTTCATAATCCACGATGGGGGACGGAGACCATAATCAACCTAACGACATGGTGTTCCTGGAGGAATCTGGTGAAAAGCCAAAGTCTCGCAGGCTGATGATAGGTATTCGCTTGTTCGAGGTACGAGACGATCGATCCCAAAACAAGCTGGCTCGCATGTACTGAGAACTCAATCCTAGCTCTTGTTCACCGGCACTTCTTTCGGCCTGACATCCTATGTGTTCACGAACAACCGTGCTTCGGGATGGCCACCGGGCTCCACTGACCCAGGCAACGGAACCCTGATCTTCATAGGCTTTCTCACTGGTCTTGGACTTGTCAGCACGTTGCTCGGTCTCGTGGTTCTGTGCGTCAAGTACGACGCGAACGATGCCATGTCAAAGAATGGCCATAGTTACTGCGGATTCAACATGATGATCGTGTATCTGGGACTGGTTTATGTCATAATCAGTTGCGGTGCAATATACGTAAGTCGAGTTGTTCCATCGTTTCAGAGAATACCGAGCCGTTCTCCCTCGTTCACCAAGACGAAGCTAATCGGGATTCTGCTGCAGTACACACATAAAGCCATGGGCAATTCAGGGCTGCGTTGCACTGGAGATTCCTTGAAATCTTACCAGTTCTGTTCCATGCTGCTGGCGATTGTGGTGTTGACCGGTATTGGCGCCGGCGTGGCGGTGGTGTCTGCTGGTATCGAATGGCGGCGCATCCGGCAATGGGGAAAGGTTCTCGAGAGGTGTCAACTAGTGAGGAGTTGAGCTTTTAATATGCGCTGCGTTGAATTATTCCTGCATCGTAGAGTGGAGAGCGATATCGATCAACGATCGCGAATCTACGGTGGAGGACACATACCTGTTTGGGCAATATTTGGGCCAACGGCGAGAAACGGGCATCCGTATTTCAATTTTGTTGAATGCAGTCAAAGAAAAATAGCAGAGGAAGAGGGCAGAATGCTGGCGGACCGCGGTAGCCAATTGGTGGCTTGGAATAATAGTGATGGCAGCATATGGCAGCATACCTAAAATACTTAATGCACGTTGGCTGTACAGTGCGTACCTATCAAAAGCAGCTGAACTCGTATTTGTCGTTGCCTGGTTGCCTGGAATGGACTGCGCCCCAAGATACAACGGCAACATTGTACATATTCATCAGTTGCAAGCGCCAATGATTCCACCACATGAGCAGCATAGAGCAGCATGCAAAGGAAGACTCTGGCCAAGGGAAAATGGGGCATCCTGGTCGAGCCCTCAGAAGGGCTAGACCTAGGGGAACCTTGGCGCCCTCTGTACAAGCACCTAAGCCGGTTGTGGTTGTGCCAACACCCACTAATGAAAACTATTCAAGACACAGGAATCCTTCATGATAAGCCATGCCCGTCCGTATTCACCAACCTCCTTCACCAACCCGCGAGCACACGCCTTTTTATCGCTTTTCTTTCTTATCCCATCATGTGGATCGCATAACTCTTGAATTTGCAAAGATGGCGGCAACATTTCTTATCACCGGGGCCAGCGGCCTGATCGGGTTCCGCATCCTCCTTACTGCACTTGCCGCGGGCCACAATGTGCGCTATACGGTGCGATCCGAAGAGAAGGCAAAGGTAGTCTTCTCCAATCCTGCCGTCAAGAAACTTGGTATAATCAAAGGTGACCGCCTATCGCCCGTTATTATCCCAGACCTTACTATCGATGGCGCCTTCGATAGTGCTTTGGAGGGTATCACACACATTATCCACGCCGGCTCGCCTGTGCCGGTGCCAACATTTGACCCTACAACTCAAGTCTACGAGCCTACGTGAGTATAGACCAACCCTTCTTCTTCCCGATGCGGGATTCCATCCGGCCGCCAAAGTATCAAACAAGACCAGAACACACTTACTAATGATCACCAGGGTCCAGATGACCGCGGGCCTGCTGCAGTCCGCTCTCAAGTCACCCAGCGTGCGCCGCGTTGTCATCACCTCATCCATTGTGGCCAACCTCAACCCCTCACCTGAGCTCTCAGTACCAGTCGCATCCGCCTCAACGCGTATACCGCCGCCAAGCCCACTCCCTAAGATATTCAATAATGTTATGGAGGCCTATGTGATTGGTAAGCTGGTTGAGATCCGGGATACAGACGAGTTTGCTAAAACCAAGAGCCCGCACTTTACTATCTCACACGTTGTGCCCGGCTATGTCTTTGGCCGCAACGAGCTGGCCCTAGATACCAGCATGATGCAGACACAGAACAGCTCCAATAACTTCCTTATGGCTGGCCTGCTAGGCCACGAGCTGCCATTCCCTATCCACGGAGGCTTCGCTCATATCGATGATGTGGCCGAGATTCACTTACGCGTGGCCCTTGAGGAGGCGTATGCTGGTAAGGATATTGGCATTGCAACAAAGGTAGACTACACCTCTATCTTTGACCAGATCAAGGATAAGTATCCTGAGGCCGTAAAGGCAGGGATCTTTAAGAAGGGAACGGTCCCTACCCTACTAGTTGAGTATGACTCAAGTGATGCAAAGGGTCTGCTGGGGGAGTTAAAGAGCTTCGAGGCTGCCGTGTCTGATGTTGCTGCTCAGTACCTGGAGCTGTTGGAGAAAGAGAAGTGATGGGCCTTGAATGCAGACCCGATTACCTCTATAGTTTGCTTAAGTGCAAAGCTTAAGGCACCGATCGGAAATGTGGGCTTGACTGTGGAATACGAGCGGCCCTGGGCACGCTTTACAGTAAAGATCAGATACAGATAGTTTTTGACACCGGGAAAACATTGACTGGTCTCAGACCAGTTGTATGAAGCAGCAAATGTTGTCTAGATTAAGGCTCTTTATTTTTTGAACACCGTCTTGTGGTCAGCACAATAATCTCCACAAGCTCATCATCATGTGATAGAAAGCAAAACTACATATGAATCAAGTGGTGATCAGAAACACGGAAGAAATTCAAACGGAGCTTAGAAAACATCGTGCAAAGTCAAGTTTGCTGTACGGCTGATATCTTGGTTCCGCTCAATGTGCACTGCCATGAAACAATCCAAAAAGTAATGTGCATTGCCTCATGAACTGGGCAGATAGGTATGGATAATATATAATGCTTTGTCGATGAAAACATCATGTTCATTGAGGACTGTTGTACATCCAAGCGAAGTAATTGACCTTTTTGACATGTGATGGTATCACTCGGATTCGAAGGGCCCGCAGTCCCTCTAGGTATTGAACGCAACGAGCGCACAGCAAGCATGTGTCAACATTTTGACTTCTCTCGTCGGGATGAATGACATGTTCCAAGGTTGCTAGTCCGGATCCACATCGTATCCAGTCGTGAGTGCAGACGGTGACGACCGACTTTTCCTCTAGGTACTTGAGGACGGCCGTAGACGTAACTCACCCACCGAGCTGCTTGCAGCAAGTACATAAACCGACACATGAGGACGTCTCTAGTGAGCCTAATTCGATCCACGCCTCCTCGAATGCCGCACAGGTTGGCTGCACCTGTTGCCATGAAACGTGGCAGTTGAGTTTGGGGCGTACAGGACTCATCCCTCCATATTGGAATGCATCGTGTTGCACGACATTTCCTTACAGCAGTGATGACTTTGGAAGGCAAAAATAAGGGCAATTTTTTAGCAGAAGACTCCATCTTGTAGAGACCTAGCTCATAAACTGCGCTTGTGTTCGACTCTCGATTAGCTTTAGGGTAGGGCACTGGCAAAGCACCAGGAGTGGCTATCCTGGTCATCTTGAGTTTGAACAGCCCCTTGAGGATTGAGCAACGATGTCTTCAGAATTAGTTGAAGTAAATTCTGAGAGCCAAAAGTGAATAGCTATCTCGCTACGTTTGGTTATGACATGCTGCGTTTGTTAATACAGCTGTTTTTGAACAGGACGATCACCTGGGCATCCTAGCTGTTAGTCAAGCATCCAAAAAATGCCTTCTATGCCAGATATGCTCTACTACTTTTTGAGGCTGGAAAACTCCAATGAAATAAAATCTGGAGATCCCAGAGCTGGTGTAAGATAATAACTGATGATTGTGGCAGTATGCCAAAAAGAAGATTGTCGTGAGGCCCCTGGGGCTGGCCGCAACACAGCAATTGCAGATAATCCAGAGTCCAATTGTCAGGCAGAAGGTGAGGTATGAGGAAATTGTACTTACTATGATGCCTAGGTATTCCATGTGGTTTTGAAGTTACGACTTTTGTGCTGCCAGCGCTGTGCGGTGTATGCAGCTTTTCCCACCCCCCGGATCGAACAGCCGACACACCACTTCTGGAATGTAGTCAGTACCTAGGTATTTTAAGCTTCGAATCATGCCGCCTGACAATTGGGCTACTGGGTTGGGATAACGGGGCTTTTGCTACCATTGAAATGTGAAGAGAACTTGAGTCGTTTGTGCAAGGTGGAGCAGGGTCTAGGCAAGAGGAAGGCCCAGCTGCTCTTGCTCCAGGGCTTGCAGGCGGACGCTATCCCTGTCAGCCAGTGTCCTTGATGGATCAGAATCAGTTCAGTTCTCATAAAGAGAGAATGTCGAAGAGGAATACTAATTTCGAGTCTCCCATACCACAAGGACTATCTTATGATTCCTTCGTGGCCGTCGCGTTGTCGCATCAAGCTCCACGCATTTGAGTTACTTGAGGCTTTGTGCCAATGGTGGGCGGACTTTGCTATCCCATGATCTTTCTCGCCATAGCCTTGCAAGTTCAACATTTCTTCCTTGTGAGTGTGATAATGCATGGCTGACTTGAGCAGGCACGAATCCATGAGAAAAGACATGTCCTCACATCTCACGATGTGGGCGCACGTAGCATGTTCGCAGCTTGTGAGTCCCCAAAGCCTTGCGACTGATCCTCCCAAATTCGTTGACTGCGACCTTTTCTTAAACATGATTTGTAGCCGCGTATATAGCTTTAGGGCCAGTTCTACCTTTGAGAAGTCCTTCAAACATCTATCAGTCAGTAGACACAGCGTTCGGTATGAATGAATCCATCAAGACTCAGAAGGGGTTTGGTGCGCTGGCGATGGTGTTTCGCTTCCAAGGTTGCTAGCACTTGGTGAGATCAACCTTCACAGTAACTTGGACTGCCTGAGTTGCTGTGGCCTCTGCGCCACAATATAGACACAAGAACGGCCGGAGAAGGACAAGTGGGATTCGACATGTGAGAGAAGCAGTAGAAGTCCAAAGGCTAGGAAAATCCAACAGCAGACATGTAGTGCCAAAAAGCGAATAGGTTTTTTTGCATTGTACAATCCCATCTAAATTCTCTATGTAAAGTTTCCTACTACTTCCTACTTGCCAACTGCCGACAGCCTCCATGCTCTCATCGGCAGGCTCTGTAAGTGCAGAACCTTGGGCCTGATATACATGACAAATGTCACCACACCAACTAGGACGCACATGATGTTGACTATATAGTACCCGTCGCGGATCATCTCGCAAGTGCCGCCACCATTGATGCATCTCTCCTTGTCTGCCTGAACAGAACATGAGAATGGCTGTGTGACCAGTGGACCTTTGAAGTTGGCGGCTGTGTCAGAGATTGAAGTGGGAGGATGACATGTGGCGCTGGTGAGCTCGTCAACAAACCGCAGGACAAAGTACCGTGGCAGCGTGCCGCCCAGGTTAGAAATGCTACGCAACGAGTTAGCAGGTCGAACGCTGTTGGCAATCAGAGGATTACTTACGTTGCAAGGAGAGTCATGTAGGTGCCGCCAATGACTGGATCCGCGATCCTGGCATGGAACGCTGACACTGCCACAAACATGATGGTGTTCATAAATGTGGAGAAAATGTGTTCGGCAATGACCACCAGCAGATACCAAAAAGTGACGCCTTGCTCTGGGAAGATGATGACCGTGAACTGGGCGAAAACAGCAGCGACCAAGCGCCCCATGAAGCCCCAGGACCAAAGTCGCATCGGCGTGTACTTCTGTGACCAAACTCCAGCATAGTAGCCCAGTCCAATCTCGAAGGGAAAGTCGATGAGGACCGTCAAAGCCATGTTGTCTGTGCCGAAGCCCTTGTCCAGCAGCTTCAGGTTCGTGACGCCGTCGTTCGCCTGGAATCCGATCTTCGCTATTAGGTGAACAATCATTATGGTTTGGACGCTCTTGAGCTTGAGAACACCCCACATAATCTTGTAGACATCCCAGATGCCGTCCTCGTTCCTGGTCCTCTCTTCCCTCTTCAGAGTGGCCAGCCCGATGGTGACGATAATATAGAGCCAGCCTGCGAAATTCAGGTATCCGCCGAGACTAATGAGGCCGTAGTCCAGGGGCTCGGAGCGGAAGTATCGGTTGGCGAAGTCCTTTGAGTTGAAGGCCAGGAAAACGGTATAGGAGAGGAATTGGCCGGCTGTCAAGCCAACAGTTTGGGCCGTAGAGGCATAAGAGACGTTACCAGGGGTCAAGAGCGTGATTGCCCATCCGTCGACTGCAATGTCCTGGGTGGCGCACATGAGGACGAGGAAGAACCACCATCCGGTGAAGTTCCACACGGTTGGGCCATTCTCTTTGCCAATCATTGCCATCATGTCCTCGACCTCGGAGCCCAGCCACAGCATTCCCATGCCAGACAGGAGTTGGATGGGCAGAATCCAACTCTTTCTTCGGCCGACCTTTGGGCTCCAGATAGCGTCCACAATAGGGCTCCATAGTAGCTTCAGGGAGTATGGGTACGAGGCCAGGCTGAAGACGCCAATCTCAGCGTAAGACATATGGCTCTTAAGCAGGAACGGAACAGAGCCCGTCGCCAGGCCCAGCGGTACACCTTGCAGGAAGTACAGCAGCACAAGCAGCCCAAAGTTCCTCTGGTCGTGCCTGGGCAGGTCCAGGAACCCATGATTGTTCAGCGAGGGCGTCCTGGGGACTGGCTCGTCGAGGTTGAAGGATTCGTGCGCCATGAGGCTATCGGCGGCGGTGGTTGAGTCTGCTTTCACTGCGCCCTTCCTCCGCTGCTCTATGTTGTTCATCTTCTTCTTGCCCTTGCCCTTCCCCTTGGCCTTGCCGTTGGCCAAACTGCCCGAGGACTCGTCCGCAGTGACCACGGATAGTGGGGAGCCGTTCTCTTCCGAGAACTTGGCGGAACGTCGAGTTCGGACCCCCATGGGAGATTGCTGAAGAGGGCGTAAAAAGAAATGGGCGGTCAAGTCGTTGCAGCGGTCGACGCCGACTAGAGAAGTGGCGAAGGACGGGTGGGCACACGAGAGTCGCCACGGAAGTTGGGTTTCGAGCTCTGGAGGGAGGCGGGATCTTGGAATCAAGAAGAAATGAAAAGTGAAGGAGAGACGTGAAGGTCAGTGCGAGTCGAAGGAATCCATGAAAGACTGTGGAAGTGAGTCGCCTTGTCGAGAGGTCTTGCTGGCCTCTTCAAGGTGGGCGAGCTTTGTGCGACAATGAAGTCGAGTCGAGTTCGAGCCGTGGCCCTCCAAGGGTCTAGAATTCCGGAGCCGCCTCTAAGGAAGCTACCAGTGACTGGCCCGAGCGTCGATGCGGCTTACCGTGGCCTGAGAGGCGACGACGTCAACGCCGCCCGACTCGGTTTAGGGCCCGGATTGTTCTCCTGTGAGAGTGTGCACAGAGAAGACAGCCCAGGAACAACACGATGCAAGAGGTCAAATTTGAGTGAGTGCCTGGCAGCTAGGTCGATCTGTTTTCGACGAGGTGTGAATTGTTACTGGCCATTCCTAGGCCTTGTCTCAAGATTCGGACTCGAAGGCGAGGCACCCCCAAGACGGCCTAGCTTGAGCAGGCCGTACTCGAGGATTGTGACTTCTGCTGATACTTGCGTCTGCAGCAATATTATCTACAAAACTAAGACCCATTATATAAATGCAAGGAAGTCGGTTTAAGCTTACTACAAGCTCGGGTCACAACTTCTGAGGTGCTTTGCATCCCTGCAGCTGGATGCAACTATAGTGCCAGACTTTACAGTTATATCCAGCGAGTAAAATTAATACTAGGCAAAAGCACATTGTTTCCATTGTCTGCCTCTACTGCTCTCTTCTCGACATGACTGTCAACATTTCATGAACATGTGTTGATGTGTGCAACAAGTGTAGACGGAGCTGAGCCCGGTTGGAACGGAATCTGGGCTTGTTCGCCTGGTAGTGTGAACAGCCCTTATCTGCACCCTGCCCGTGCATCATAAATTGCAAGTAAACACCAAACTCAGCTGGAGACGAAGACGCGTTCTCACCACTATTGACGCGTTCCCTCAACAACGGAACATGAGTATAGACAACATGACATCAGAAGCAGACATAGATGAGGAGATTTCAGATCTCAAGGCGAGAGGTAATTTTTCGCCGTCAGATTTCATCCAGAACACCTGCTGACTTTAAAATCACAGTGGAAATGCTTCAGGGCCAGATCCGCCTGCAAGCGAGCGTTCTTCTCACAACAGGGCCCGCACACCAGGCCATCACAGCAGACACCACCGAAAAGGGCCTACAGGACCGCCTCGAGAAGCAGATTGCCTACGATCAGCACTGTCTCTACCGCGCCTGCGCCGGGATCACCACCTTCCGCGTGCGCGACCCCGACCCAAACGCCGTCGACGGCGGCAACGTCCTAGGCGTGCGCATCGAGGTCATGACGCGCTCCAAATTCCTACGGCCGTATTTCGTGCTCCTGAACCGCCCTTACTCGGGTGACGAGCGAAGGAGGCGGTATCTGCGTGTGCACCGCCACACCGTCCCACCATGCATACCGCTCGGTGGCCTGGCGGCGCGGTACCTGCCCGCTCCCCCGAAGCCGGCGGCGACGGGCGGCGGCGAGAATGGGGACGGCGCCACCCCTCGGGGGAAGCGCCAGGAGCTTTCGCGCTTTGTACGGTCTCTGCGACGGGAGATTGTGCGGTACCACAACCGCGTGTCCGTCATTGCGGACCTGCGCAGGGCCGTGGGCCTGGACGGCAAGCGGAGGGACGCGGAGGAGCTGGCAGAGAGCAGCCCGCTGCTGGCCATCAGCGCGGCGGACACAGAGGCAAAACAGGTCAGGGTCGACTGGAAGGACGGCCGGTCGGGGCGGCTCGTCATTGGGGACGACGGCGACGTGGTCAAACTCGTCGTGTTCGGCGACAAGGGCCGGGACCGGGAGCTCACGCGGGAGCTGCTGAGTGACGGCTCGCGGCTGGAGGATGTTGCGCGCAAGTTGGCATCTGTTTGAAACCCGCCTCATCGAGGATGCATAACTACCCAGCCATCTCCTTTGAACCGGCTGCCATCAGCTTGTCGGCAGCAGTGCTACGCACGACCACCTTCACCGGGGTCTTGATGCTACCAGGCAACCGTCCGTGTGCCTAATTGTGAGTAATAATGCGGCATCCTTCCGCACGCAAGCTAATCATTCGTGCAGGGGGATATCTTCGCAGGCTAACTGCTTTGCCCTGCCGCAAGGTTTGTGGATAGCATCAACATGCCACCGCCTTTTTGCAAATGCGAAGTAGCCAGCCGGTCTGCCTTGCACTCTAATTCGATGTGGCTCTTGCGATTGGGAGACTTGCTTGGTGTACAGGCCAGATGTCAGCCTCGTCCCAACCACACAAAGGATACGAATGATGTCGTTAAGAAATCGGGTCATCCCCAATCTTCGCGCCGCATCCAATAGCAGACCACGGAATCCGCGAGGATCGCCCGGCGATGGGTAAGCTTCGGCATGCGAGCGTATCTTTGGATGGACAGATGGGATGGATGGTCTCCCGCGGTCTACAAGGGACGGGAAGACGAATCAGGTTGACTAAAATAAGAAAGGAGGCCGTCGACGTGGAAGCTTTAATCATGCGGCTGCCATATAGACAGCAAACTATAGCATTGCATGATATTAAACAATGCTCGGAGTCTTCTTCTCAGATGGCTGGCGCACCAACAGGGATTTGCCCATTTCCCTCACCTCGCAATAGCCTGCCCGAAGTGTGTTCACAGCCAATGCCTGGGTGACGTCGCCTTGGTCACCGAACAACAGACGAACACGAATACAGTGATGCACCCTCAAGCCGGGCCTTGGCTGCCAGTCTGTTTCCATCCGATTCATCATTCGTTGCTATCCATGCTTTGCAAGCCCACTGACAGCGCCATGAGCGGCTGTTCCAGCTCTCAATCGGGTATTGTTCACACTCCTGCACTGGGGAATCAACACATTGCCGGCGATTGTTGCTGGCAGCAAAATTTGTTTGGTCAAGAATAGCTATTATGGCATTTTAATTAGGCTAATTATGTCTCTTAGCTTTGAATCATTGCCGCTCGCTACCTTCGCTGTCATCATTCAATCCGCAAGCCGTGACCAGTTTCCCATGGTCTTGATCAGTCATAACATCCGGTTTCCAAAATCTTAGGCCTGTGCGCCTGGGTATGCGAAGAGAAAAGGGGAAATAATGGTCTTGATTATGCTACAAGAAGTGAATAGGGAGAAAAGAAAATTTCCGGGGGCCGCGTCTTCGTGGACGCATTGCTTTCCGTCACTGAGGTGACAAGTCTTAGACCATGGCGGCCAACAAGGCAGCCAAGGCCACACCGGCACTGACACCGTTGGATGCCGCGCCGGCGGTGACGACGGGCGGGCGGGTCGCCGTCGTGGTGCCGTTGCTGGGGGGCAGCGTGTTGGTGGGCCTGACCGTTGTCCGCGTGGACAGGGTCGCGGGGGTGGTAGGCACTGGCGGGACGACGACAGACGTCGATGGCTTCTGGGATGGGACAACAGGTGGCGCGGGCGGCGTTGCGATGGGGGTCTGGACGGAAGTGGTCTGGACTGGTGGTGGTGCGACGGGAGGGGTCACGACCGGGGGCTGGGTCTCGGTGACTGGGCACAGCGTCGTCGAGACCGCGACAGTAACCGTTGTGTACTGCTCGCCCGGGCAGTCGCCCACGTCTGGTGCACATGATGTGATTGTGTGGGTTTGAGTGGCGTAGATGGTAGAGTAGGTCATGTCTCCGCCGCCGCCGTGGCCGTGGCTGTGAGTCTTGGTGTGCCCCCAGGAGTCCTTGGTTGTGCAGTCCTTGTCCCCTCCGCCGTGGCCCCAAGTCCGGCCGTTGAGGAACCTCTTCCAGCCGCCCTTGTCGCCGTAGTCCTCGCAGTTGTCGTTGTCGCCGCCGTCGTCACCACCACCACCAGTGCCCCATGTTGCGACGGCTGTGCCGGCCAGGAAAGTGAGGGTGTAGAGAGACAGCTTCATTGTGAGTGGATGTTGAAGCGAGATGCTATTGCTGTTGCTAAAGAGAAGGTACTGGTGTGCCGGTCTTGGTCTTGATGTGGTAGCAACGTAGCAAGAAGGGGGTGGATGAACAAGAGTTGTTGATGGACACAAGGAGGGATCCGTCTTATGCTGGCCGGACAGGACTCGCCTTTTGAATTCTTTGCACACAACGCCATGAGCATGGACTTCATTTAAAATGCAACCTACTGAAGCGTGACTGCACAGCCGCTGGATTATTCAAGTTGCTATAGCCTGACCCGTGTCGTGGAGGTGGCTGGCGTCCCCGTCGGCAGCGCCAGGGGTAACGGCCTTTTCGCCATGCCAGGGGTGGCCAGTCAATCAAAAATAGCACGGCGTAATAACAAAGCATATGCTCGAATGCACCTTGAGCAAAGGTAGGACCGACCGCAGGACAGGACATGGCGGTCGAGGACGTGTGAGCCTAATGCACACGCGCACACAGAGGCTTTACGTCGTCGAGGATCTGGTTGGTCGATCCTGTTGGTTGGATCCCCTGACGATCCGGAGATCTAGCAGCTTGTCTCATTCTGGTAGGAAGGACACTTGGGTAGGTCATATCCAGTCAAGCCTGTTTTGTGCTATTGGAAGAGGCTGCCGCCGGCGGATGTCCTGTAATGTCCGCTTGTTGTGACGTCGGGCTTCGATAGGTTCATCGCAAGGCGGCAGCTTGATCTGCCAACATCGTAGTGTAGGCCTCATCGGTCGCCAAGCAGCAACGCCAGTTGTTGGCCTGTGAGACCAGTCGGGTTTGCCGGTTTGTTTGACATCATCAACTAAACGTCCGAAGTTGACAACCTTGCTTGACGTACGATCTGATGTTGTTGTCCAGTCAGTCACCTGGGCATTTACTACTGGCCGCTGCCGGGTGCCCTGGACGTTGGACTACGGGGACAACAATGCGGGCGTCTAAACAGAGCGTGCCCATCAAGTGACGTCCAAAATGGTCAGGGGTAGCCTTTGATGCGGCCTGCTAGCGTTTGACCAATGATGTAGCTGCCCCGTCCCCCAAGATCCTGTCAGTCACGGCGCACAGCCTCTCTGATTGGGTTTCGAAACACCGGACGGTTCCCTCCTCGGCCTGCCAAGGACACGGCCCTTGTTCGGCTCTTATGCTTAAACTTTTGCAAAAGGCTGCGGCAAACTGCGCGAAATAGGGGCCAGGAGGTAAGGATGGCAGACCCATGTGCGTTGCCAAGTACGCGCACAAGCCGGGAAGCAAAAGAAGGGCACGAAGCACGACCTACTCACGGCCTCTTGTGCCCTCCTCGGTATCGCTTTTGTGTGATTAACTCTCGTATTCTTGACCGACTAGTCTGGATTCATCCGGGGAATGATTGGTCGAGTGCTAAACTGCCTAACATGGCAATAGCATCTCGTCCTTCTCAACGCTGGTCCACATCTACGTCTGTAAGCGGCATATACGTAATTGCAAACACGTGAAATCTATCATGAGCATGCTACGTGACCCATGTTCACTTGAAGACTAATTGTAGGCTCTGGGCGTACTATTCCCTGAGCAGAGACCGAGTCGGTTCAAAGCTGAGAGTTTGCAACAAAGTATTCACCGAGTCAATGATATTATGAAACACATGCAATCAACTCACGGCGAGGACCTGCCAAAATTAAACTTTCCCGAGATACTGGACAACTCCGGAGTCATATTGCGGGTGTATCGCAAGGCTGTCAAACCACCCTCCATGCTGGCACGGGGCTCCAGGGCCCAAGGCTCAAGTGGCAATATTAATTTTCATTTGTGTTGACCCATGTTCTTGTTCCACCCATTTCTACTCAAATTTAGCCGCAGGGCTCTACACGTATAGTTGCTTTCACAAGCCGTTGCAGTTGGGAACGGCGCATTTGCAATATGGCATGCCGGGGCATTCAAGTGTGTTGAACACATGCAACTTGAGAAGGATAAGTATAGCTTGATCTAGTCTTTCAAACTCTACAAATGATGAGAACTTGATGATAGGGTGAAATCAATGAAACTTTGCATCCTTATCAACTGAAAATCCAGATGTGCAAGACCCCTGTCATCCCAGCACAAGTCGATAATGTTTGTGAACTTGCTTCAATTTTCTCTGCCTAGCTGAATGCTTCACGTTTTCGAGTGCCTGTCCGTGTCGATATTACAATGATTGAAAGGCTAACGACAAAATTTGTGACACTTAGGCAGAACAATTCTGGAGGCTGCCTTGGGGAGGCTGTGCGATTGTAATTGTATCAGACTTGCCTGCTAGAATTTTAATTGCCTCATGCGAATAGGTCAAAAAATTGGCCTCTGTGGTCTAGCCTCGGACTTTCCCTAGGGGCCCGGCTCGCTTACACTATGCCGCTGTCTCAATTGCTGTCAGCAGGACTACAACTAACCACATGTGTCATCGAGCAAGGAATCTGTCCAGTTCTGTCCAGTTGACACTGCTGACTGGCCGCCGAGGTGGTCTCGAGTGCTAGTTCTCGGATACCATATGCGGTAGGCAGCACAGCGATCAGGGGGAACGTATGGGCTCACTTCCCTATTTGTTGTGGGTTAATTACTTAGTTGTCCATTTGTCATTGGTCTCAAACTACATAGTATTCACACCCACAAACTTCGAGTGAGGGCATCATGCCCTGGATTACTCTCCAGGCTGCAGCCATGTCTCATCTTCAGACTGGGCCTCAGTGCGCCCTGGGTACCTATGTATTCATGGTCCAGGCAGAGCTGATGCAGAAAACCCGTGGAGTTCATAGACATCTGCGAAATGCTCTAGCAAGCGCACATTTTACAGCCGAGGCCGAAAAGTATAAGAACGACAGCCTCGCTCTTGCTTTGTTCGGCTGGACCAGCATCCAACTCAGACCAAATCAATTAAGAGTATTCCAATTCCAAAATTGGGAAGCCCAATTCACTCAGGTTTCCATCTTGCTGCCGGCAGCTCTCCAAACACAGCCCTAACTTGTTTTCATACTCTTGTATCCCATCCAGATTGATCACAATGAAGTATTCCACACCATCTGTGCTGCTCATCACCGCTGCTTGGACCATCCAGGCTATTCCCACCGCAATTCCTTCGTCCATGGGAGGCCGAGCTAGAGGAGTGAGTATTAGATCCAACCACCAACTTTTCCACTAGACTGACCGAACTTGTTTAGTTGCCGTACATTGCAGTTCGAAGCATTCATAGTCAGCGTAAACTAGCGAGACAGGAGAGTACGGCTGCAGGCAACACGCCTGTCCCCAATGTCACAAGCGTTCTAGATATCCCAACAGCAGACCCGCTTCCTCCCACTACTGTGGCAATTATGACTCCCGATCCGGCCGAGATCACATCATTTGCGAAGTTCCGGAGACAAGATATACCACCTACCACTACAGACGCCGTCACTTCTGAGCAAACCGGAATCACTTCTGATGCGGATATTCCAACTACAGACCCTCTACCTCCTACCACTACTAATATGGGTGTTACTTCTGAGCCAACTGCGATTACTTCAGTCCCGGATCTCCCAACAACAGAGCCACTGCTGCCCCCGATTACTACGGACGTGATCACCTCCGAGCCTGTTACAGTCCCTCAGACCTTCCGTGTCAAAGTTCGGCAGGAAAGTGTGACGATCATCCCAACCCCTATATTCGACACCACCCCTGTGGACTCTCCCACTGCGGTACCCACGACTCCTATTGAGACTGTTCCTGTGGATTCTCCCACCGTGGTACCCACAACTCCTATCGAGACTATTCCTGTGGACTCTCCCACTGCGGTACCCACGACTCCTATTGAAACCTTTCCTGTGGATTCTCCCACCGCGGTACCCACAACTCCTATTGAGACTGTTCCTGTGGACTCTCCCACAGCGGTCCCTGCAACTCCTGTTATTGATACCTTTGTCGCGAGATCGCCATTCACCCACACTGCGTCTCCTCCTACCACCACCTCCTGATTCCACCCGCGGATAAAATTGAACGCGATTCATCTGATGTCGTCCGAAGGGCTTTTAAAGAAGGTAAAAAGTTTTACAGGCCACCTGGTAACCTGTGAACTTTTCGCCCAGACAGGCTCAAGGGCTGTTGGTAGTGCTTTATCCGAGAGACTGGATTTAAGAGAAGTTCTGTTGTGCAGGAAAGTGTACGATGATGAGTATGGGAACTACAGCGAGATCAATCTTGGTTTAGGCAAAGGGTGGTAACATGTATGCTTTTCATTTGTTTTGTACAGCTCGACGCTGATAATCTGGTATTTCTGATTGTTAGATGTGATGATTGAGGTTCACTAACAGACAGTGTCCTATACTAATAGCTAATACCTGCCTCATGTCGCTTATACATATAAAATATCAATCATTTCCCCGCGTCTTCCTAAGTCTCATCATGAAAACGAATGTCGTTGTTTTCGTGCTCCAAAGCCTCGGTAAGATGTCCGCTCTGACGTAGCGATCGGAAGTGTTGAGCTCTCAATTACCTACCTAGGTACCTAGGTAGGTACTGATCAAGGCAGATTCCGCTGCTGCCAGTTGCCCTGCGTCTGTTCCCGGTTGTTTCCCAGAAAAGTAGCTCCAACCATGCAATCTTCACTTTTCCAATAATCCAATGTCAGACGAATTTTCTTTTCATCACCAAGACTGTAAAAGAGATTGAATGAGCAGAGGGTCGAGGCTTAGACTGACGCTGGGTGTGAAGAGGATTGGGCAGTCCAAGGTGAGAGATTAGTACTAGTAGGTCGGGCGACAGGCCTTTTGAAAGTCTCTGATTTTCCATACCTAGGTCCAGCCCTGAACACTGTCAAACTAGTCTTTAAGAGGCCCCTCATGGCAGCATGAGGCCAGATCACCGACTTATGCATCAATCCTTGTATCAAGAGTCATCTGGCGACATCTTGTGCTACTCCCGCGGCCTTCTATGACCCGGTACAATCTTTCACCTGAGCAAGACTTATCACTTCTCGATCTGCTGGGACCCGGGAAGTGTCCCTGTGACAGGTTCGATTGACACTTTACTTGTGACGCCGGTACAAGCGGATTTGTCACGTAATCGCGAAGGGCCTTTGGGTACTTGGGATCGTGTTATCTGACCGGGAGGATATCAGTCATGCATCATAATTGGCTATTGACAATTGGAGTATTTTGAACAAATACTAATTTTGTCGACACAGCAATGAAAATTGGAATCCCGCAATGTGTGAGATCATATGATTTATCCAAGACAAATGCCAGCTGACAACAATCCCGATGTCCTGCGATGGTGAAAGCTCCATTTGATGGGGTCTAGACCGAAGACAACGTATCTACCTGTGCTGCAGTTTCTCTTCTCGCAAACTACAAATAGACCCGAGCAACACCCTTGAAACTGATCATTTGCAATCTAGAACTTGAGCTTCCTGATCTGCGTGCAAAGTTGAATATCGACGTGACGCGCTTCTTCCATGTCAAGCCCAACTGCCCAGATTGAACATTTTCAGGCCGTCGCCATGAAAGGTGAAGAAATTATGTAAATACCTGGCCTGGAACAGTGCTCAAGGACAGCTTCCTGAAAGCAGATTTTGGATATAATTTTAACCCCTTCAAGAAAGAATCTCTCCCATCCATGCATCTGTAGCCTGTGCACCAAAGGACTGACTCATCACGGTACTGATTTTTGGACAGGGCACGAACACATTGTGACCTTTTCCTCCCCAAATTTGTTTGAAAGTACTCCCTCGGTTCTTCGATAGCTGACTCTGAATGCTGCAGATGCCACGGCGCCGAAGAAGAGGTCACACATGCAAATCGTGTGCGCAAGCCAGCGTACAGCGCATAATTGAAAAAGTATGTGGGACGGTAGGGGATCGGTCTAAGAAGTTGAACTCGTTGTACAAGAAGCCTCGATCTCAGTCAACATGCACGATTCGCGCCTTCCGAATAACTTTGGACGCAAGTGCAGCACCAGGACAAGGTAATATTGCCCCTTAATTAGTCCCCTTGAGTTACCCAATACCGGCCCACCAGGACAAAACGCCGGTCAGAAGCAAAACAATTTCGCCTCCCTCAACAGAATTCCAAGGGACAAATAAATGGAGAGGCTTGGCTTGGTGTTGTACGAGGACATTGTGTAAAAAGGTGGCAACATTGCCGCCGCCTGGAAACAGTTGTTGTGCCGAGTGCGCAGCGAGAAGCATCCGAGGCGCAATTGACGCAAATCTCGGACCTATTGTCCGCACAGGATTCAATGTCCCCCAAGCAGTACACTGAACCTACTGTATGCCGCTGTCCCAATAAATGCCCATGCAGTGCATTCTTCAGATGTTGTTTTGCTGGTCTCTGGTGATCGACACATGTCTCCGCGGAGTTACAACGGCTCCCGGCGATATGATTCGTTAGGAAGCTGCAGGGTGCCAGGACCGCCTAAACGTTATGTTTCTTTGGGTATTGGTAACAACAGAAGCGGAGGAAAGAAGGGGGAGTGGGTGCCTGGACCGAAAATGGTGTGCTGAGAAGGCATATTGACAACAAGGATTCACAGCCACCATTTGAGGTATCGTCAGAAGGGCACACAGGGCGAGTGCTCGTTGTTTTTCTTTCCTAGGATACATTGAATGCAACTATTTACTAACGCAAATATCGCTCCGGATGATCCATTTCTCACCAGCAGTAACCTCACGGCCTTCGTGCTAGAATTTGAATAGTAATTAGCAACAGTACCCGAACATGATACGGGTGAGCCGCAATCAGTTATCGGCACCAGTAATCTCGAAGCCAAATTGCCACAGGACGTGGGACCACTTACAAGCATGCAGTCATCTCCATGTTTGTGAAGCAGGACCATGCCTGTCTCAGGCGCCACGGCAACTTCTTCCTTGGCCACCCTTCGGTCGTTGGGGAAGAATACCGTCTCACCGCCTCGACATCCATCCGCTGCCGAGGTGAGGTACAGCAGCAGAGTCCACGTCGTCTTGGTGGTGATGGGCTTTCCCCGATCGAATTCGGAGATGATAGTGTTGGAATCGTCGTCTTGAAGTGCATCAGTCATCAGAAAATCCATAGATGTCCATAGCTGTCTCGGCCTTCAGTGGGGAACGCGAGGACCCGGGGTGGGATACCGGGCGTCGATGTTGTGTGACTTCAGCATGGGCAGCGAGGGCAAAAGGACAGAGACCTCTGAAACTGATCGTGCATCGCGATCTGTACGTGACAAGAGGCAAAGACGATAATTCATGGGAGGCGTGATCGGTTGGGTTTCTAACGCAGCTCGGCCTGATGGTTGAGCAAGGAGAAGCCAGTGGCAAACTGGGCGAGACGAATGTCCCTGTCCGCAGCCGCTCGTCCCAGAGCCTGCATAAACTTGCCGCAAAAAGAAATCCAAAGCGGTGTACCTGCCCGGTCCCTCTCACGGCCATACGTGGATATGCACATGCACAGGGAAAGGGGATAGTCTTGGTGGTAGCGGAGGATCGTGCTTGGCCTGGCCGCAGCAAAGGCCAAATCACTTGAATTTCCCATGCTGATATCTGGGTTTTTGTACATCGAGATGCTGAATCCGATGAAAGGATGCAGATAATATCTGCAATTTCGTGCATTAGTCGAGTCCACTTGGGTCTCGGCCGGTCCATCTGTCCCTCCGGGTTCGTTGAAGATAGCGAGCATACTGGGCTGGCGATCTGCGCGCGGGCAGCTAGATAGCCGAGCAGTATGGCTGAGGGAGGAGAAGAAGAAGCAGAAGAAGAAAAGACACGAGGCAGGAATCGTGTTTGAGCCAATGTAACCTACAGTGTGCATCAAAGAATTGTTTTGGCTTGTATCTGTAGATCCGGATATTGGGGGACAAGCCCACAGCGTCTCCGCCCCTGAACCATGTACAGCAGGCCAAATGTCAGCGGCCGAGATAACCATGTGGTGGCTTGACGGTAGGCACTTACCACAGGGCTTTCCAGTCATCGCCCATCAGCACATCCCGTAGACCTGTCTCAAGCCACAAACGGTTCGCAAAAGCCTGGTCGTGGACCTGAAACCGGTCGTTCACCCTGACAGCATCCCCTCGTTTGGGCTGGCCGGGCGTGGTGGTGAGCGGCAGGGTGCGTAAGAAGGAGGCATAGTCTCGGCAGAGCGACTTGGGCCAGAAGTTCCTGATGAGAACGACCCTGTCGTCCAGGAGCGATTCAGGCTGTAGGTCGGTCAGGGGTAGCGGAGGTTTAAAGGCGGGCCAGGAGGGTGGTTCAACAGCTGCGGCCACATTCGATGGCTTTGCTTTGGCGATAGATTTGCTGCCTTTTTGTTTGGGCATATCGGCTTCCTCGATGGGGAATGGTGATATGCAGCGTGGCGCAAGACGGGATACCTGCTTGCAGAGGCTTGCGTGCACGAAGGTAGATGGCGTCTTGAACTGGAGCTTTTCCGTAAGGTCCTCTGATGGGCATGCGGCCGGCCCGGCACACTTGATCACAAATACGATGGGCCTGCTGATGATGACTATGGCTGTTTCGGTGGTAGCAAGCCGAGAGGCCAGACACAAGCGTGGATGATGGGGTTGGAGGCTGGTGGTGCGGCGACAGCAACAAGACAGACGGGGGGGACGGGACGATGATGTGCGTGTTCGCATGCGCCACACGGCTGCTAGACACAGCGCTCGTATGGAAGGGGATTGTTGGCAACCTGTGTTTTGCTTCCTTTTTTTTTCTTTTTTTCTTTTTTTCTTTTTCGCTGTCGTGTATGGGTTTGGCATGCGGGAGTGTTGGTTGCAGTACAGTATGCGTACAGCGCTGTGTCACTTGCAGCACTTGAGCTTGTTAGACAGGGTCTTTCCTCAACCCTGGACCATTCCACCCAACCAACCCCTCATATGCAGTGGTCGACTTGCTTCTTCTGCCGTGACCACGTCGACGGTACCTCGAGCATCGGAGCCCGCAAATTGAGATGAATCCCACAGAAGCAACGTCCCTCGTGGACACTTGGCCCGCATCAACCATAACTAGGAGCTCGTGTAGCACCACAGAGCTCTGACATGCCCCGTTTTCCCGCCTCGGCAATCTCAGGACCCCCCGTTTCTGCTTTCAACGGCCTGGGTCACGACACCTTCATTGGATCGCCTGGTCTGTCTGAATCGAATGCCTGGCAGGGTATGCACATGGATTGATTGTACCATGTAGGGAGCAAGGCTCACTGCGCTCGCTCAACTTCTTCAGCAGTAACCCCCGACCATCAGTCGCCTGCAGAAATCTTGCTTTCTGAGCCGCTTCAAGCGCTCAGACCTTGACCGTGGGTTCATATTTTGCTTTTCTCACTGGCTGGAGCCACTGGACGACGCTTCAACACAAGGGCAGGCCATTCGTGAGTGGCCCTTGCGCGGGACTCTGTGTATGCACGCGGTTCACCATCCTGCTACACGGAATGTTCTAGTGGAGATTCGATGCTGCTGGGATGGGAAATGATGCCCTTGGGCGCCCGTCTTGCTGGTTTAATCAGGCAGTGGTACTGAGCATAATCCATCTTGTGACGTCTGTCGTCTCCAAGGCTCAACTGTGGTATATCATCCGCAGCTTCCTGCAAGCCGATCCATGAGGCTGGGGCGCCAGGAGCCCATCGTGAGCCTAGATCTCTCCTGGACCCCGATCCCCTTGATCCCCTGGTCATCGTCGACAACATGAACTTTAGCACCCTGAGAGACATCTACTTGGAGGAGAGCCTCCGCGTCCTCGGCCACGGGGACCCAGATCGTCAACCAAAAGACCTGCCTTTCATATCTAACCGGGATGCTCTCGATCGACTCGACATCCTGCCAGAATTAGGGCGTGTCAAAGCCTTGCAGGCCAGGCAGGAGAGGGTCAGACCCTCGAATGAGGTAGAAACGACACTCAAAGCAATATGCTGCTGTGCTGGACGGCCTTTGGTCGAGGCTTTCACGGTAATTGCCGGTCTGAAGAGGCTTGTGAGGGCAGGCAGCGCCGATGCTACCTTCACACACTACCAGCATCTGATTGAGTGCCTGGTCCAGGTGCGGGAATCCCTCGCCTACTGGGAGGAGAGCATCGGCGCCGCGTCCTTCGACAAGAAGCACACCCGACCGCGAGACGTACGGCACGAGTATCTGAGGCACACGTTCCTACTAGTCTACGTCATCGCCGATGTCTCATTCCCCGAGAGTCTGAGGGAATATACCGAGGCGATGTCCGAGGTCTTGAAACAAGGCGATCTGCAGCAGCAATTCGTGCTCGATAGCGAAGTCACGTACGCCCGGTCTAAGGAGCGGACAAGAGCAGGGCTGATCTCACCACACCACCAATTCCCGAAACGTTTCGTTCCACATGGGCTTCGGAAGTTGACACCGTACTATTACTACAACCCGGACTTGTATGGGCATCTGCAAGTGGCAAATGAGGCCTGCGCCAAGGAGCGGAAAGGTGTGTTACCCTGAACGCGATGCTGACTGAGGGGGCCGAGAACTTAGCTGACCTGTGCCGCACAGATCCTCCCGAAGTATTCCTGAATCTGGGGAGGCTCAACACGTGGGATATCCTGTGACGGTGGGCGGGGGCAGGGGAGTCCTGTTAGCCAGGTGGAGAGGCGGCTTGGGTGCGCCTGGGCATGCCGTGATCCATAGTATGGGCTGTGGGTGAGGTGCTGCGAGTGGAGAATTTGTTTGAATTCTAGTTCTTCGCTCAGGAGCGCACAAGTAATGGGCGTGTGGTTGGTCGATCACGGTGCATTTATCAAAGCACAGAGCAGCAGCATATCCTGTATGCGATTTCCCGAGAACAACCATGTTTTGTGATTACTATCCGATATTTGCATATAGCGGGGTTCAGTACTGCAACCTTCCCCAAAGCTCGCCGATTGACCCCAACCGGAGGAGCAAGCTTGTCGCCGAACAAACAATCAATCAATCAATCCCAAAAACAGTTCCGAGTTTGACTTGCTCGTGACGGTGACGGAAATCACCCAGGCCAGTCCCCCTCCCTCAGAAAGCCAATTGTGGCCCTATTTGCTGCTGCCCCCTTCAAAGCAGGATGCCTATTCTGGCCAAGCTCCTCTCGTCATGGCTGGGGACCGACGAAGCGGCAAAATCGCCCTCGCAACAGCCCGCGCAAGCACCCTCTCCACCGCCACCACAGCCGACCTCTCAGTCCCAGATCCGTGAGCCTCAACATACACCAGAAGAACAATTCCGACGCTCAGCAAAGCAATTGGGTCTGTTTGCTGCCGGGGCTGGGTTTCTAACCCTCTCGACCCTGATCACGCGACGGGCCGTTGCGCGCAGGATGGTCCAGTCGGCCCCGAAAATGTTTCAGCCGAGTCATCATGGCCCAGGTATACCACCACGGGGTCAGATGGACAAGGGAGACGACGCGTTCGTGGCGATAGAGGCTCTTGGCCTGGCAACACTGAACGTCTTCAGCTTTGGAGTCATGATGACGGGCGGCTTCATGTGGGCCTTTGACATTTCCAACATTGAGGATCTGAGGAGAAAGGCAAGAGCATCACTGTATGGGGTGAATGGCGTTGTTGACCAGGCCGCCGAGCAGCAGGTCGAGGAGTGGGTCGCAGAAGTCCTGTCGAAGAAAGAGAAGCGGGAGAAGGATCGAGGCAACGACGGCAAGAAGAATGGATGAATCAGGACCACATTTCACGGGCGCGAAGAAACCCACCAGTTCCCGGTTTCAGCACAGCTAGATCGGTCTGCCCAAGTGCCAGCGCTGCCAGAAATCAGTCACAGGAGCCATCAAAATGAACCCCTCTAATTGCATACGAGGCACAATTTAGCCACTGCGCGTCACGCAGCCTCGACCAGGCCCGGGAAGGGGGCAGGCTTCCCACCAGTCCGCACAAGCTTGGTCAGACCGGCAAGTTGCAATGTGCAGCGACCTGCCATTCGTCTTGGGCTCCATACTGTGGCCCCCGGATTCCAGGGGTTTGTCGGCCTGACCTAGGCTGGATTCAGATCGCTCCGCACTCGAGACGGAGATTCCCATCGGCGCAAGCACGCAATTGCCAAACATACATTGATTAGTCCGGTACAATGGCTCCCCGTGTACATCTGTGTCAAGGGCTCCTATGATTTGCTTTTCGGTTCCTCGGCAGCCAGTAGGGTTACTTCATCGCCTCCGGATAAGTTTCCGATGATGATGGCTGGCCAGCGTTCCACCATATCAGCCTCCACCTCAACCCCGGTCGTTGGCTTTAGACATGCATTTGTATACAGGAGCACCTGCGCGTTCTCGGCTTTCATCCGCATGTTCAGAGGCATGGTAAGAGATGGCCGGAGAGTATTATTCGCTGTCACCAATGTAACCATCCTAGACCCAGGGCATGCCGCTGTCTAGCACGAATTTCCCTCGCCCAGGCCTCCTTTGAATATATTCCTTCCTGGGAGTATGCCACCGCTGTTGCGAGCCAACATTCAATGACCAGTCATGACGATCGAGATCACCATCGAGGTCGACTACTATCGCCCCGTCCACCTCGGCGGCTCCAGTACACTCCTTCTGCAATCTCCTGTCTCACCTGAGTGCCAGTACAGCAATGGGATCCTCGTCCGGCAGGACCAGGGCCAATACAAGAACGAAGTTGGCTTCAAACCAGCATCCGAAGTGAACAAAGTCAGCTGTGGTTGTCACCGTACATACGCCCATGGGATTCTCATCCGGTCGAACCTGGATGGGGGTTATCGCAAAGGCGATCGAGTTTGGCTGACAGAGACAGCCCACGAAGACAGGAACGTGTCAGCCCGGAACCACACCAACATAACAGCTGTGAACTTGCGCACGTGGATGCCCATAACCGTGGCACTTGACGACGTGTGCTGGATCCCGAAATTCCGCAAAATCGACTGCGGTCAGGACGAGGAGGAACTATTGACAATCTCTGGGCCCCCAGTGCGAAAACAGGACAGAAAAATATATCTCCTCGCCATCGTTCAGCTTTTACGGCTCAACAAGGATACTGCTACCGTAGAGAGGGTTGAATTGCGGGAGATCGTGGAGCAGGACTCCTTCAAGTACCGAAATTTGACATCACTTGCTGACGGAAAGCGGAGGATTTCCCAGTTGTTCCACCGTAGTTTGGCTGCCATGGCACCAACATTCTTTGAGATGAGGCTCCAAACACCAACCACAACCCCGTCCAATACGGGGATGCCGCAAGTCGGGAGAGCCTCGGACCAGATTATCAGCTTGGCCACGCCGCCGCCCGAAGAGGACCACACTGAGGGTGCTTCTCCGGACTTCAGCGTCAGCCTCTCTCTCACCGAGGGCGAAGATGACCCAGACGTGAGGAGGAAAATGCAAGAGCTTCAACGCGTGGTCGAGGCTAAAAAGGCCCGGAAGTGTAAGCCTCTTATTCCAGCTATCCCGGTAGGTCAATCCACTCTTCCCCATCTACGAGAGAACAAGGAGCGAGGCGGCGTGGGTTGACGAGCAACATCGGGGACACAGCCCCCAGCAGACATGTGCAATCTCGGGGAGCGATGCCCAACGCCGCATCGCGTCTTCTTCCACGCCAACCGGCCCAGCATCGAGAACCCGTACCCACGACACCATCACCGACCAGACCATGAGTGTCCCATCGGCGCGGCGCACGCTGTCCACTGCGTCTTCAGGTTCCTGGAGGGCAGAAATGTCCCGGACAAGAGGCTGTGCATCATCCCCGCCACCGTGAAGCACCACTGCTGCGAGACAAACGCGAGGCCCGTCAACAAGACGTTCCACCGCCGGCCCGAGATGATCGACGGCGGCCGCGGTAGCGTCCAGGTCACCGGCGGCAGGGGCACCATCAGCATGGTTTCCGGGCGGGAGCTGGAGCTGGAGCAGCACTGCGCTGTCCCTGTCGAGGTCCGCTCGATGCCGTTCGTGCCCGAGCGGGACTTGGACGAGCTGGGCCGGCACCTGTATGGGCAGAAGGAGAAGGTCGAAGAATTGGTCGAGGGCGAGAGAAGCAGCACCGGCCCGTGTCGGCTCAATGCTGTCCCAGGACTCTCCAGGGAACACGAACAGATCCACCAAGGTCGGCCATGCCTGCTCGCCGACACGGTCCCCGCCCCGCCACCGGCCCCCGGCTCGGCTGCTTCCCGCCCGATCATCTTAGAGGGGGATGACGAAGGCGAAGAAGAGCCTGACGTCTTTGGGGACCGGCATTTCTACGGTGACGACGGCTTCGATGAAGAGATGGAGATTGATGATTGCAGAGACTGATATAAATCCGCAGTAGGAACGCACGGGTTGTCGCTCACTTCTAAACATGGAGCGGTCCCTTTTGAGATTTCCTTTTGGACCGGTCCCGCAGATTGTGACAGGGTTTGTCTCCTTTAGCTCGCCTCACAATTGTTTCTAGACATATTGAACATGGCGTTCTGTTCCAACTGCGCCTGAGGCAATACACCGCCGATTTACCGCAAACAAGAATCTTATTGAGAGAAAGAATCGTGTTAGCGAGGACATGAGACAAAGTGAGACCACCGTCCCCAGTTACGTTCCATTTTGTGCCTGCCCGTACACCGGATTTATTCCGGCTCGTGTTGTTCGTCTATTAAATGCCTATTTTCTACGTTAATGCCATGCTCTTGCTCACTTTAAACCTATCTGGACATTATGCAACTGCAGCCAATGTCAAGAGAGATGTTTGGGTATGGTATCAATCGGAGTTCTATACGCCAGGCAGCGTGCCGGGATATGCGAACGCTGTCGAAGGCGCGGTCCCCGGATACTCCATGATGGGCTGCGGCGTCTCGATGCTATCGTCGGCGCGGCCCTTCATCCTGCTCTCAAGGCCGAGGCTCCCACTACCGCCCTCCTCGAAGCTGCCCCTGCGGCCCCAGTTGCGCGGCTGCCGCTTGAGGAAGGCGCCGACGGCGCCCAGGTAGCCCTCGTGGCGCAGGAAGTAGGCCTGCTTGGCGCCCTTGGACCAGAACTTGATGGCGTACGACAGCGTGTTCATGGTCTGCGGGTGGCCGCGGATGAATGAGCCGCCGAAGTAGATGCGCTCCAGACCATGTACCTGGGACTGGAGGAAGGCTAGCTGGCCAATGTTGTTGGAGATTGCGTAGAGGAGGGAGCGGGACACGTCAGCCGAGGAGAATCGCGATGTGTCTGCTGATACTGGTGGCGGTGCCCCTGGGCCGGATGATGACTGTGGTGGGTGGTGTAGCTGGTTCTGCTGTCGTTGCTCGTGAAGGGCGTGGTCCATATCGCCGTTGCTTAAGCCGCCCATGTCCTCAGCCTCGCTTTCGGCCTCCCGCTTCATCCTGAACACCTTCCCGAAGGAGCTCGCGATGGTGGTGCTCTTCAGTCCGATCTTCCCGTAGTCCGTCCCGTAAATGTCACCAACCAGCATGTCTACATGTGAGTTGTCGCCATGCGCGGCGTTATGGAGCATCTCGTCGAAGGTCCTCGCGCCTGTGAGCAGGCTCAGCAGTCCCCAGAGGGTCCCGCCGCCGAGGCTCGTGCCGCCCACGCGCTGGAACTCCCTCGGGCCGGAGACCTTGAGCATGGACACGCCGGAGCCGATGTTGACCAGCAGGTAAGGATACATGTTCTCCTCGGGGCTCGCGAAGTGCATTGGGTCGGTCTCACTGTAGGTGAAGACCTCACGCGGGATCTCGGTGATGAAAAAGTCCAGGCCGATTATCAGACACTCCATCTCCTCCTCCCGTATGACGTCGACGCCCAGGACGTCCCGGATCTTGTCATAGTACTTGTAGGCGCCGCCGCCGGTGGCCATGACGGTGAGCTGGCCGGGGTTTGAGCCATTGAGGGTCTGCTGGTTCTCCTTCAGGTGCCGCATGAAGGCGATGCAGTCGTCTATCCTGTCGGTCTCGAAGATGGTGAAGTTGAGACGGCCGCCGGGCTCGGTAGAGAAGCCCTCGCGCGAGAAGTAGACAAGCTTAGCCAGGGAGCCGCCGATCTGTGTGTGTCGCAGAGGCTGTCAGCGCTGGGTAGGCCGGGCGGTGACGAGAGTCTGGAGGACGAAGTGAAGGGCAAACTCACGTCCACAGCTATGTGGCTCACCACGGCTGTGTGGTTGGGCAGCCTGATATCTTTGGTCTGGTGGTGGTCGGGCGAAGCCCTCCCGCCGTTGAAGCTCTGGGCCACGGGGGTGGCCGAGTCCTGCTCCACGATAAAGGCGCCCTTGACATTGATCTTAACACTGCCGGGGTGTATTATGGTGCTGTCGATCTCGGCAGTGGTGGTCGCTGTCCTGGGCCTCCCTATCTGCTCGGCGTCGACGGCCAAGTCCTGGACCGCACTTGCGCTCTCAGTCGTATCCCCACTTGTGATGCCGCCGGTACTCCCGAACCGTGGTCCGGCTGGAATCGCACGGTCGCTCGTGTGCGACAGCTGGGCCTGCCGCTCCGTCATGCTGCTGGCGTCTCGTCGAGGATACCAAGGGCTGGCGCAATGCTGCCACCACCAGTAGGGAGATGAGCCCGGGCTGAGTATTTCTATTTCTGATGCCGGCTAGAGGTATACGGGATCGGGCGATGCAAGGCGACGAGGGATGAGGCGAGGCAAGGAGAGGCAATGCGGTATCTATTCACTCAGCGCATGTGTTCGGTCAGGCCAGACTCGGGTCAGATTATGGACGGTCAGTGTCGCAGTCGAGTCGCGAGGGCTTGTCGACAATGTCGGTGGGGCCAAGGGATCGCGATGGGTGATGATCGCCGTGAGTCAATTGAGATGGGGAAATGAAGGCCGTGGGAGTGTCAGCCACATGCTGTTACGCGGCAGAACTTCAGTCCATATTATGAAATATTGTACTACGCAGACGCAGGCGCAGTGGCAGTGGCAGTGACAGTGACAGTGACAGGTAGGCCATCAGCTGCTCCGGTTGACCGGATGGTCGTCTTGAATTTCCAGGTTTGTGACCCCCGATCGGATCTCCCAAAAAGAGCTGCCATGGAGCTTGGAGACCCCGCCGAGGGCCCGAGGTCCAAACGGGTTCGCTTGGGGAAGCTTCAGGGACCAGGGGTCGGCAGCTAGGGGGAGGGGCTCGGCGGGGCTGCCGAAGGCGCAGAATGGTCGTCTGATGGTCCGAACAATGTGAAACAGTGACTCTCCTTCACAAGGCACCGGACACCTACGCTGCGACCTATGTATGACTTTGAATTTCCCACATATGCTCTGCTCTTGGAGTGAGCTCACTCTAAAAGGGAAGGGGGGGTGGGACATGAAAATAGTAGTGGCCAAAACAAATGACACGGGCACGACGAAAACGCGCCTTTTTTTCGAGACCAGAAATGACCTGTATGACAAAGAAATCATCCGAGTCTGGCGCCTTGAATAGTCAATAAGTATGAGAGAAATGAGAAAGCACAAGTAAGTACTACAGAGGTGAGTCACGTTGTGCAATTGCTCTCATTCTAGCTATGTGTCTACCACATGTGTGCATTCAAACTGTTTCTGTAGGTGTGCCCTCTAAAGTGCTGTGGAATAAGTCCAACCGGCAAATGTGGAATCCAGGAAGCACTATATGCGGCATAGCCATATGAATACATGCAGGTACTGTTTTGTATTTCAAAAGCATTCAGGTTCGCGTGAAAGCCTCATCAATACCCACTACCGTATTATATGCTCTTTACTGAGCAATTTTAGCTGTTAAAGGCAAAGGGGTCCGGTCCGGCTGTAATTACCATGGATGTGAGATGCCGTGGAACATTCTCTGTCTGGCAATTGCAATGGATTTCTCATGCCGTGGGCTGCAAATGAAAGCCAGAGTATCCCGCTTGAGCCAAGTCTGCTCCAGTTGGTTCAGTCATGACGCCTACCCATTTACATTACACCCCTTCCCCATTACCAGTCCAGAAAGACCACAATACTCCGAGGATTATACAGACCCTGAGAGCCACCACCGCAAATATACCCGTACAATACGCCCCGGAATCCTGATGAACGCCCCAGATACTTAAGAGTATCTATCCAATGGCCAAACACCCTGCAGCACTCCCAAAAAAAAAAAATCCCAGCCAGTTCTTCCATCAGTAAAAGTACCCACCAGGCACACAAACAAAAATTGCTGCCAGTGCCCCGGCAGACACCACCGCCACAAGCATAGACTGGACGAAAATGGTATCCTGGATGCTCCTAAGCGCGGGTTCTTGGATCCACACCTCACGATCAAACACCTTCCGCACGAGGTTCCGCTTCTTGTACTTGATAACCCACGGCTCGTCCTCGTAGCTGTTCGAGCTTCCGAAGCTGTCAAACGACTTCTTCCCAAGCTGCGCCGGCTTGCCAGCACTGCCGCTGGTGGAGGACATGTCGTCCAGGACCTCCTCGTCGACGAAGAGCTCCCACGGCCGCACGTGCCTGTGGTGCATCCCGTGTAGAACGACGCACATCCCCTTGAGCGCGGCCACCTGCGTGCTGACGCCCAGCACGAGGCCCGCAACCGGGATGGCCCGGAAGCCGCGCGGTACTGACGACAGGGTGAGGAGGACGAACGCCGCCAGGGAGCCCACGATGAGGAAGGCCCCCAGCAGGTTGGCGAACTTGACGCGCGCCGTGTTGCCGTTGCAGATGCTCCCTGGTTTGTGTTAGTAACCTGCCGCGGAACGTGGACTGATGTGTCCTCGAGGATGAAATAGATGTGACAGAGGAAAACTGTACGAAGAGAAAGCCTGTACTGACATCTTATAAAATTCGGATGAGCCTGCATTCGGAGCGTGCTCTCTACCGACCATGCTACCTGGCGGAACGCCGTGGGGTGCGTCGTGTGGCTGAGCGCGATGAGTAGTTGCTTGCGCTCGCGCGCTGACAGGTTTAGTTGTCTCGGCGCACCGTCCATCACGTATGTTGCTATGACACGGTCGATCTCTTCGCGGAAGGGTTGGATTGTGACTATTCCCATTCTTTTGTCAGCACCCTGTATGTCTGGCTTGTGCGTGTACCTGCAACTAGCAATTGTTTCCTGTCACTTACAAGGCGCCCGAGTTCCCGCCGAGGCAAACGCCTCACGAGCCTGGTTCCGATAGGCCATTGCGTTCTGGCCTGTGAAATCTGACATGGTGTCACCATTAGGTGTACGCGGCGGCGTGTTGAACGGGTTGTTACTTGAGAAGATGGGCACTGCTTTGTCCATGGTCGTAGGGCTCATGGGACCAGACTTTTCAAAGTCCGTCCCCTTGAAGATGGCGGCTGTGTTTGCTGGGTCGCGCTTCAACCCCTCGCGATGATCCTTCTGTAACTTGTTGAACGTTTCGTTCTGTTCGTCCTGGGTCCATTCTGGCGCCAGAGCTATGTCACTGGTGGTTGCGCTGTTGAAGCGTTGGATATAGTCCCGATGCCACAGGAAGAATTGCAGGTTCTCTGCTGACATCTCGACGTAGATGAGGTAGTTCATGAAGTCGCGGATGGTACATGGCTAGTCATGAGGTGTTAGAAGTTTCGTGCCCTTTGTTATGTAGTCGGATGAGAGCATCTTACCGGGCAGGTACCACCTTCAATGATCTTGTCGAAGGTCAGAGCAGCTGGAATACCGGCTGAGGCGCCAGAACTACCAGACCGGAGGGAGTCGTCCGTAGAAACGAGAGACTGTCGGTTGCTGTCGACCCGGGCGGGTCGACGGTACCCAAGCCCAAGGAAACCCATGTTGAGCGAGTGGGGTGACCTGTGAAGACGATGGCAGACAACGAGGGCTCAGAGCCAGGAAGACGGAAACGACGGAAAGGCAGTGGAATTAAGGACACTACGTTTTGGCAGGAGAGTACGGCAAACGAAGGGCTTGTGAAGGCGGCATGCAAGAGACATCAACTTGATATCTCAATGTATCCAGTTACACGTAGGTGATATGGAACACCAGCCACGAGGACATGGGAGGACGATTATTGATATAGTAGTTCAAGATCACGACTCCACCGAGACCCTCCCGTCCATCCATCTCCATCATCGACAAGCCTCAATAAGGAAGCTAACTCAGGGGAGTGATGGCGGAAACGGTGGGTCGCCTAGCCAGAAAAGCTAGAATGTGGATGGGGTCAAAAGACGAACTAGATCGATCGAGAGGGTGTGGTTCAGGGGTGATGAGCTTTGCGGGAGATGCCCACGAGAGATGCTGCATGCTCAGCGCCTGTCCAGACTCGACTGTTGAATCCACGGTTAACGATGGATCGCGCCTCCCGGGACACAGGAGCGTCCAGAAGCAGCTAGCCACGCAGCCTCATCCCCGGGTATTAGTCTTTGCCTCTCCCCCTCGTGAAGGAGGGTGGGTACCACCCGCGAGCGTAATGATCGCCCAGTCTCTGTTTTTCTTTTCTCTGGCTTTGCATCTGCTCGTACCAGCGTCCACTAGGCTGTGCAAAATAGAGATGCAGAAGTTTCAGGCTTTGGGACCTTCCAGCCTCGGGCAAGCCTCCTTCTTTGCCCACATCATCAAGGTCCCGCCCTCGACATTGTGGGTGCCTCGAGTTCAGCTCATCTATTTGGCTTTTTCCGCTCTCCCGCATGCACCGCTCTTGGCACGATCATTCCAGGCTAGCTGGTCTATAATCAAGATGATAATCGCAACGACGAGGAGGGTTGACATCTGCCGAAATTCCCCAGTCCATGATCACTCGGCTTCGATACTCCAGACAATCCACGCGTGAATCTGACAGCCCCCGGTCCTAGCTTCGGGCTCGTTAGCGGGAGGATCGGCTGGGACCTGGCTGTTCAGTGATTGGACTGCATCTCTGCATGACATGTTGAGCAATCGGCCGTGCATTAGCCTGCTGGCTCGATGGACGAAGGCTTCTCTCATTTGGTGGGAGGCGTTCAACACGAGTCCAGGAGAGGGTAGGCGGTTGAAAAGCCAGGTGCAACTCTTGGTATATTGGTTGGGCAGGGGAAGTTGGACCTTCCCTTTCGAGCAAACACGTTCTCTTCGCGTCCACGCGGCTGTCTTGGGAGGCGCCGCCAGCTTGGGATGGGATGTGGCACAAGCGACGCTGAGGGCGGCGAACATCTCTCAGTTCGTGAGTGGTTGAATGCGATGGCCAGGCGTGGAGCCGCAGAAGATGAGACATGGTCAGTGATACGGTGGCATTGTGGCACTGCAGATTGTCCTGCGATGTAACTCAGGACCCAGAGCGCTGGAAATAACCTGAATCGGATCGCACCGCTGATCCGGTACTGAGATCCGCGATCTGCCCAGTAGGGTAATAGGAGACAGGACCAGGGGATCCAAGCTTGCATGGCCAGTGTCAACCCGGTTCCTGCGAGCCGTGAGTTGGCCCCTGAGGGCTGGAAAATGTCTGTTCTCAACAAAGGCCTGCTGCGTTGATGGACTTGACAGTTGCGCACTACAGCAGGGCAACGGCCGACGGTGTCTGAGGTGGTCCTGTCGCAGGCCCTGTCTGGCGCCAGATCTACCTTGAGAAGCGAACAGACGTTTTCTGAGGCACAGGGCTCCAAGCAGTCTACCATCATGTGCCGTCCGATCCAAAGTAGCGCTCTTGTGGATGGATGAGGGCGTGGAAGATGTCCTCGAGGTCGTCCACGTTGGTGGTTCAGAGCCACCAACAAAATGTCAGCAGCCATATGCCGATGTGCAGATTCTGTGCGAATCGGGACCTGGGCGTCCATGGGTCGGTCCTGCAGGGTGACACAATGCAGTGTATCTGTCTACAAATGCGTGGCCTGACTGCAAGGACCCGATGGCTAGGAGTGGACTATCAGTAGACTATCGGAGGCAGCCGAGTAGCCCTCGAGGCCTGGGCTGGATCAACGCCATATGGACACCATGTTACGCATCCTACCCGAAGAACATCACACGGGCATCAATTACGGCCTGGGGATTGCTGCACCTGGGGGGGGGAGGCAATGCGTTCACTGGGTGGTGATACGTATCAGGAAAGGCATGAGAGATGAGTACTTGTGCAGGCACAAGATGGGGGGGAGGGCAGCAGCCTACAGCAAACACAAACATGTGGAGCAGGGGAGGAAGCACTGGCCACCTCGTTAATCTCGCTGAAGAGTGGGCCTCTCCATCCTTGCCAGTTCTTTGGTCTTGGTTGCTTCCCCCATCACATGCGCACAAAGCCTTGTCATACCCGGAGATAACGACACGATCCGATGTCTTTGCCAGAAGAAGAAAGTAGCCAAGCCTCGGTTCCTGGTTCCTGGGTCGTGGCTTGGAAGATTGCGTTCTGCCCCAAGTCAATGTGGCCGCAGCCGAGCGCCATGAGTCGGCCGTCGACTCCTCCCAAATCCAGGCACGGACCACATTGGAGCGGGTCGTTGTTCAGCTGCATCTGCACCTGCAGCCTCACTCTCAGCCGAGATCATCACGATCATCGTTGACTCCCAAAACCGGGAGAAGAAAACAAGAAGAAGCAGCACAGAATCCTTCGCGGCATTTCCGAATTCGAGCAAAACAACTGCGATATCCACACATGTGGAGGGCCCGCACTCGCTGCCCGCTTGCATTGGGATTGACTCCTTGGTGGATGTTGCAGGCTTTTTGCTGTGCTGCAATTTCTCATTTCTCTGGCGTCTCACCCTCTTCATTTAAAGTACTTTCCGAAGAAGGTCGGACCAAAAGGAGCGGGCACCCGTCCAATGAACCTCAGCGGAATGTGGCCCGCACTTTCGCACCTCGCAAGTGCTCTACCTTCTGGGAGCCTGGATTGTCCGTCAATCACCAATTGGGCACACAAATATTGAGCCACGGCCATGCCATCCTAGCAACCGAGTCTGGACCTCCGGCTTCCCAGGGTTCCTCCCGAAGTTCGTCAAGTTCGTCAAGTCTGGGGCTTGCACGTGTACCTGGGTCGGCATCGAAGGGGGAACTTCCCTGGACATCGCAGGTCGTTGTGGAGCCTGCTGGAGAATCAATTCTGTCGTCTCATTCTTCTTTCCCGTGTCCGACGTTGCTTCCACCTTTGCCCACACATGCTCTTGGAGTCACTTGTTTGTTGAGGCTTGACGAACGATCAATGACTAAACAAACGTGGGCAGAAACTCCCTGAATTTCGAAGAAAAACCTCATCTTGAGATGTTTACTTGCACATCTTACCACACATGCGGTCTCGCCCTCATGAGAACGGAAACACCCCAATCACTTTCGTAATTTGCCCAGTCCGCGTGATAGCAAGCTCACTCTCTTTGGGTTGGCGAGAAGCTCAAATCTCTGCTGTCTATCCAAACAGAATTATGCGCGGCGGGTGTTTCCTAAAGATGGTGTCAAACTCACGGCTGCCAAGCCCATCGTTCGAATGGCCGCCCGAGCCGATAATAAAGCGGAGATGTATCCATCCCGGCACCGGATAACCCACTCGGCAGTCGTGCTCAACGTCATTCCTTATCAGCAGCCGCCAACAGGCGTGCCTCCACGATGTCCTTGAAGGGATCATCGATCCCAAAACGGGATGCTGGGTGCGTCGTGCTGCCATTGTGACCTTCTAGCTGACTCCGGCAGCCATGAGCAATCAGGCCCGCGACATTCCCATCGCTCTTGAAGCCTCGTCCGGTCCAGTTCCCCAAATTCATCATGAACAGCCAAGTTAATATGCGTCTTGCAATATCGCAGAAACTGCTTTTGTTCCTGCTCCTCTGTGTCTGCCAAGCTGGCTCAGCAACTCTGAATGACCCGTTTGATGTCAGAGAAGCCACTATCGACGGGATCCACAACGCCCTTTTCACTGGCCTGACAACATGTCGCGAGGTAGTGTCAGCATACCTCGCCCGAGTGGAGGCCTTCAACCCCACTATCAATGCCATCACAGCCTTGAATCCGGAAGCACTGTCGGCGGCAGATAGCATTGACATTCAAATCTCACAAGGGAACACTACTGGCTCTTTGCTTTGCGTGCCCGTCCTCGTCAAGGACAACTACGATGCCGTGCCCATGAATACCACGGGTTCTTGCCTCGCGCTGGCAAACAACAAACCCACAGACGACGCGCCAACAGTCAAGGCTCTCAAGGCAGCAGGTGCCATTATTTTGGGCAAGACAAACTTGCACGAGCTCGCCCTCGAGGGCCTCAGCGTGTCGTCCCTTGGCGGCCAGACGCTCAACCCCTACGATCAGACGCGCACCCCCGGCGGCAGCAGTGGCGGGTCCGGGGCTGCCGTGGCCGCCAACTTCGCGGTGTTCGCCACGGGGACAGATACCGTTAATAGTCTTCGCAGCCCCGCGGCGTCCAACTCGCTGTTCAGCTTTCGCCCCACGAGGGGTCTTATTTCCCGCGCAGGCGTCATTCCAATCAGCTTCACGCAGGACGCCGTCGGCGCGATGGCCAGAACTGTACGGGACCTGGCTCTCGCGATGACCGTCATGGCTGGCGTTGGATATGATCCGCACGATAATGCTACCGCGTCGATCCCGCCCGATGTTGCAGAGAGAGATTACGTTGCTGCCCTGCATGGGGGCCCTGGGTTGAGAGGACTGAGGTTTGGGTTGATCCGGGGCTTCTTTAACTTCACGGACTCGTCAGAGACAACTTCTGTCAATGAGGTCATGGCTTCTATGGTGTCAAGGCTGGAAGTTTCCGGTGCGAATGTCGTGAATATCACCGAGGCCGTGTACAATGCCACAGCAATCAGTTCAACATTGGATGTCCAGGCATATGAATACCGCGAGCTGTTGAATGAGTACCTAGCAGGATCAGACCTGACCGGCGATAAGCCCGCCACCTTCAAGGAGCTCTATACAAGTGGGAAGTTCCTTGTCATACCAAACCAGTATTCCTTTGTCGATTCGTCTCTTGTCTCGTCCACTTCCAACGCCAGCTATTTCACAGCACAATGGGGCATCCAAAACCTCGCCAACACACTCCAAAAGACGTTCTCGGCGAACAAGCTCGACGCGCTGATCTACCCAGAACAGAAGAATCTCGTCGTTAAAACCGGCTCGCCTTCTCAGTCTGGGCGCAACGGCATCTTGGCCGCGCTGACCGGCAGCCCCGTGGTCGTGGTCCCGGCAGGCTTCTCGGCCCCGACCTCCGACGCGCCCATCGGCGTGCCGATTGGAATGGAGGTTCTTGGCTTGCCGTGGAGTGAGGGTCGCCTACTGAACATTGCGCAGCAGATCAGCGAGCTGACTCCCGTGAGAAGGATGCCAGTTCTGGGAAATGGGACGGTGGAGGTCACTGAGTACGAGAATGTACCGACAGTGACACCCCTAGCTAACATTCCAGCTGAATATTCTATTGGGAGGTTAAGTTGACGGTCTGTAAGTTTGTACATATCCGCCATCAAGTCCGCTATGCCATGAGAATATGATACGTGGGAAATAGAAAAACAATTGATTCAACCTTGCGCTAAAGACTTTTCCCGTCAATGTAAGAATTGATTGTGTGCAATCAAACACCTCATTAGTTGAAGGGCAAGCACTTCAGGTTAGTGAGAGAGTTCGCTGCATGAACAAGAAACTGAAAATACTATGACTGCCTTCAGCTAGGCCAATGGAGGGATATTCAAATATCAATCAATCATATTTTGTAGGCATTGCAACTAAGTCATCGACGATCACTGATTTATTATGCAACACTAGCATATTTCGTACTCTTTTCCAAACAATACGAGCGTCTACTTCCAACCCATTTCCATCATCCTCGCATCGAATTCCGTCGCCTTCCTTTTCCGATCGCCTCTTCTGGCTGGATTGGAAAGGCACCGTCTCCCTGAGTTTCTGTGCCAAGCCATCGTATGCCGCTACCCATGTGCGCTGGTTCGGGGACATTTTCATGCAGAAGGAACAGATGGCAAGCTGATGGGATGGGAAAGGTTGTCAGTGCATCGCTATGTGCGAGTCGATGACATTGTTCCAATCAGCAGACGAAAGTCCGTATTTATATATGTGGTTAAGCAAGATGTGAACACTTGCACAGACCAAGCAGAACAATGCCGACTCCAACAAATGCATCAATCACGAAAACAATCACAAGCTTTTCCAGCCCAGAATCGGTTTAATGTGATTGCAAATTTGCTCAATGAAGACCTAGGTTTGCCTTCGGCCCAATCAGAGCCAAACCCAACATGTGTTGGCATTACTAGCCAACCAGGCCAGACAAATCGCCTCACATGCATAAGCGTCACGCGAAATCGACAACCGGGCATAGATCCTCCAAGTCTTAAAAATTAAACTGGCGACCCCGCACATTATCACGGGGCTTGTTTGCATGTTGGCCACATGCACCGTCAAGATTTCAGAGGAGGACAGATTCACTTCCTCTCAAACCACTGAGCTAGGAGATACAGTCAAACCAAATGTAAAGGTCGCTTTCGCATTTTTGGTTGCAACCTGTCCCTTGAAGAATATGCAATTTGACTACCAATACGCTGCTCGACTTCATGGTTTGTTCAATGCTGACACACAGTCTTGATTCTTTTCGTTCACATACCTACCTTCGTTCGATGCGTATTGACCCTTCCGGTCACTAATGTCTTTCTCAGAAATAAGCTAGTCCAATATCGAAATCAAGATCACAAGCCATGGTCTCCCTTTCTCCTCACGATTGGAGGACCCCCGAGGTTAATGGAGGGTCAGATCCCCCTGATATGGCTGAAGTGGCTTCAGAGACAACTGCTGGCTTGAATGGTTCGCCAACAAGTGACGCGAGACTGAGATTGTTGTTGTCATTCCTATCACCAAATTGCAAGATCACCCATGACTTTCTCCTCCGCGCGGGATCACCCCGGAAACGTTGGACTCTATGCGGGGGTGTCGAAGAGGTGGATGCGACCGCAGCAGGCCTCGCACCAGAGATCACTGGCCTGCTTTCTGATGCTCCAAGGCTTAGCAACGCCCTCAGTTCCTTATCACCAGCCATGTTGAAGAAATCAGATCAAGGATACACGTTTGACGTGGACGCTGTCAACAGTATCCACCGAGATCTTCCCGCAGAGGCGTTGATATTCTGGAAAACGCAGGCTCTGATCGTTTCGTACAGAGCTTGTCCCTGGAAGTATATCGAACCCAGGTCAGTCCCCAGCTGAGTCTTTGAAAGCCGCCGTTGCTCCTGCTCACAGCAGACTTCAGCAATCTCGGCTTGTCCTCAATCTTGCCACACCTTCAGTATGCCACTCAAACCCATAAGGACTACTTGGCAAGCCTGAATCCCGATGCCAAAGCCGACTTGATCCTCACAATTCTCGAAGCCTCACGGTTCCCCACAATGGATTGGAAACGTTCTATGGTCTATCAGGCTGCTGAGGCCATGCGAAATGTAGCCAGCGGGAATGCTCAACACTGGCATCTGTCATTACGCCTCAGCTCAGCAAAGTCTCTCCTTCACCGACTTGAGGGGGACCATAAAGCTGCTGTCAGCGAGATTGATAATTTCATCCATCAGCAGCAGCGAAACCCTCAAGATCGGCGTGAGAATACGGCCATGGGCCATTTGACGTTACAGAGGGCTCTCAACTGCGCGCAAGTGGATGACCTCCCTCAAGCCGAACAGCTCCTAGAGAGCTGGAGCCATCTCGGTGACGAGCCCTCGCTCATGGAGCAAATCGTATACTTCCGAAAGGGCGTGATGCTAGGGCGGATCTTGAGGACTCTGGGGAGGTTCTCAGAAGCATACGCTCACCTGAGGAGGTCCTATGACCTCGCGCAGCAGCTTCGGGGTCTCACCTTCGACGACGACCGGCGGGACCTCACTTGCGAGATTGCGGACACACTGCGGGAGCTCGACAAGCTTCAGAGCGCCGAACAATATCTGCGGATGGAATTTGCACGAAGGGGACAAGGTATGCAGGACCCAGCTCGCTCGGGCAAGTCGCTCCTGGAGGCGTCTCTCGCGGAGGTGCTATTCGCACAAGGACGGATCGCCGAGGCGGATCACGTCTGCGCCGAGGCCGAGTCGCGGTGGGATGAGCTCATGAAGCTCGGAAAATTGCGCGTCTCTATTGTCCGGGCCAAGATTCATCATTGCAGGTCTGAGCATGCGGATGCGCTCCGATGTTGGGACGAGGCTATGCGACAGGTCTCAAGATTCCCGGGGACGACTGGCCGCACTACCCGCACGATACTGCTGTCTAGGCTGGAGAACATGCGACTCTTGGGCCTCCCTGATACTCGGGATCAGTTTCTGCGGCATACAGCCTCGCCAGAGACGCTGGGGATTCCAGGAGGAATGTTGTACTGGATTGCTGGGATGCGACACTGGCAGAATTATTTGGACTTAGAGGCAACTCGTACTTGAAGGTGATTTCCAAGTAACGGAGTGAATATTATCCTGTCTCTCATTTTAAGTCCTGAAGTTTGCAGACACACCAAGATTGCCTGCCAGTGAGCATCATCAGGCTTTATTGTGACCATGTCTTGAATTACTTGGGACTTTGACACGTAGTGCTTTGTCTCACTTGAAATTTGACCTAGATGGAGGATCATACGGACATGGAGACACGGACCATCAGTTCAATATATATAGACCCACACTATGGTTAAGAGACAAGCGGTACATAGGTATCAGCGAGTTTCTGTTTCTAACCATCACAGCAGGATTTGGGGCTACTCTTTCAAATCTATTACTTCTAAAATATCACATCAGGCCTTATATATACCTCAGAAGTTCTAGTCAAGTTAATGAATGCTACCGCTGCCCTGAGACCATTCGCAAGCGATTCCTCGCGCCATCATCTACGCTTGCCTGCTGAGGACTCGCTGTCGCGACGCCCGTCACGTCGGTGGTGCTCACATCTGCACTCGCAACCTTTCCAAAGCTGATGCCCTTTCCTGTGTGAAGCGACCTTTTGGTAGTGCCGCTTGTCTTTGATGATAAGCTGCCACTACTTCCACGCCTGTCTTGAGCAATGTCCAGACCGACAGAGAGGGAGCTCCTGTCTGGCTGAAGTAAATTCGGGCTTCCCCCACTCGGCTCACTCGTCTCAGTTACGTACGAGTCGTCATCGCTGTACTGAAAATTGCGTACGCCCTCTCGAGCCTGATGCGGAAGCTTGACGGCACTGCCTAGCGCGCTGTCGACATCGCTTGCGTTGACATCACTGCCGTTTTGTGAGCGCGCGTTCCTCCAGAATGTGTTGCTTCTGCTCAGACTTTGGTGCCTTGCGCGGCGGTAGCTGTCAAACTCGTCCTTCGTGTGCTCCGCATCTGTGAAACTGTCAAGAGCGTCGAAGACGTGAGGGAAAACTTGAGCGGCGACATCTTTCGCCCAGAGGAAGTCAAGATGCTCATAGTGAGGAATTTCGGTGGCGACTGTGGTTGGTGGCAGCTCCCGCAGCATCGCCTTGATGTCAACCAGCGAATCACTGCCCCCGTACACCAGCACGATAGGCGTCTTGATGTTGCGAGTCGGGTACTTCGCGACTTTCGTAAACCGAGGATTCGTACCGATGGTCAGGGGTGGGTCGTCATCGAACATTTGGAAGGACTTGGTGCGGATAATTTGGAACCAGTGGACAACGGATTTGGTCGAAGTGAAAGAGTAGAGGTGGGGATATGCAGCGAGCTTCTGAGCTTGGGCGATGTTGTTGCCTTTCCAGTTGAATAAGAACTTCATACCCATGTCAAGGATCTTGATGTACAATGGAGGATAAACGAGCGATTCCCAGAGGGGAGCGGAGCTAAGGATGGACCTTCGACCAAACATGAGGAACAGGACTTGAGGGGACGCCTTGATCAGAGCATCAGCAATGCCGTTGGCCAAGCCCGGAGGCGACATGGCTGGCGCCAGCGCAATGAAGACGTTGACCTGCTGATTCAGCTTTGGGTGAATAGACAAAGCCGCAAAAGCCTGGGCTGTCCCTTGCGAGAAACCAATGTAGGAGAGCGACGGTTGTCTGGTGCTGCTCAAGACATACTCTATGCTGTTGGGAATATCGTGGAAGGCGAACTCGTCGATCGAGAAATCCCAAAACTCAAGAGATGTCGGGGTCGAACGGACAGACTTCTTGGAGTACTTATTGCCACGGTTGTTTCCAAGCTGTCGGGGATTGTCAGCACATCTACGTTGCTTCAGCGGAAGTCCCACAACAGAAACATACCCAGACATCAAAGCCCCTCTCCACCAGGACAAATGGCAACACCTTTTGAGCGTCCGTGAGACAGACCCAGACCTCGCTGTTCATGAGAAGGCCATGATGCAGGTAGATGACACGCTTTTGTACGCTGGTGGGACCGGAATTGACCTTGGTATCTTCTTCGCCTCGTTTCCATGCGAGCCGATGAAGGCCCAGGAGATACCCATCATCAGTCTGGACAACGTGTTCCTCAGCTGTATATCCGAATAGCTCGCACAACTCGACAAAGTCGGTTGCGTTCCTTATGGATTTCGACACCTCTGGATGGTATTTTGTCAACAAGGACTTCTCGTGGGAACCTGCTGGCAAAAACGTGGGACAATCACGAACCCTTCTTCTTTTCCGACTCTTTCTTATCACTTTCTGGCCCCCATTTGTTAAACAAGCGCCGAGAAGCTCTGTAGCACAGAGAAATAAGGGGCGATGCTGTTTCGCAGTCAGGGGGAGTTGAATCGTTCAGGGGCTGGGATTCGGCGCACGCAATGCGAAAGTCAGGACTCGGATGATGACCTCGAGGCCGACGAAGATGAATGACCCTATGACGGCGACATATTCGGTTCTTGCGCAGGAGGTCAGAGGCTTGAGCGGCACTCCCAGGTGTCGGCACTGGAGCTTACATGGCGAGGCGCCCGAGAAACGGGACAGGCATTGTCGTCGGCGCGAGCTGGGGTTCACGGCGCGATCTGCTGATGCGATCGATGCACAAAACCGGTATGGCTATCGTTCTAGGTGGGGGCTTCTGGTTTCTCTAAAGGCGCGACATAATGCGACTGGTGGACGGTGAGGGGAGCGACGAGAACGGGAGTCTAGCGTGTGGGAATGTTGGGTGAAGACTGCACCAGTCTAATTCTTGTCACATGCGAAATCTACATTCCTGGAGCTGCTGTTGCACCGTTGGGACGGTAAGCGGCTGGGGCAGGGGGCCTCACGGGCCACTCGTTCCTGTGAGACCCCTGACTAATTGTGCTCGCCTTAATCTCGTGCCCAAACACAGTACCAACCTGCCTTGGGCCGGAGTGGGTGAAATATAATTGATCAGATTTAAATGAATCTGATGGGTCACAATCTTAAACTTTTCTTGATCTTGATGCATGCATTTATATGCACAACATTGATAGCCAAATAGGTCTGGATTTCCACCAGTCCGGCAGATTCCGAGAGCATTATCGCAACGTTTATTTTAGCTAATTCTAGCTTGTTTCCTACTTGAAACTAAGTTATGTAATTAGATTCTGCTTCGGATATCTCGTGTAAGTGAAGGATGTGAGCATGGCAGCCACATCGGCAGGTTCTCCTAGTCCGCAAGCGTATTCAGCGAATCCATATGAAGCGAAACATCGAATGACGGAGAGTAGGTAGTAGGTTGACCATAACTTGGTCTGCACTCCCCTCGACTGCGGAGGACTGAGAGCCTGTCCAAGTTATTCAACCTCTCCAATCGCTACCGCGGGGTAGAGTTACGCCTTATGACTCTTCGAGCGTCCCACTCTCCGAACACGGGCACAAAGCAGTACCCTCCTTGCATACTTACTTGGCCTTTTTCTCAGATTGACCACTCACAAAAATTCCCCTCACTCTAGACACGAATATTGCGACCACGTCATTGCCGTCCAGATTCTGTAGGAGCTTCTCCTGTCTCCACAAGAGCGATGTCGGACACCATGGATGCCTCCAAAGCTGCGAGAGACTCGAACCACGAGGTTGTAATCGAGAAAGCAGTTCCTTCAGACGCGGAGGATATCAAGAAAATTGTTATCGCTGCCTACTCGAAATATGTCCCTCGTATGGGAGGTCAAGAGCCGGCACCCATGACTGCCAATTACTATACCATCATCACATCCCATTCTCAAGAGGTTTTCGTACTCCGCCGGCAGGAGGACGGCAAGGCGGTGGGCTCGATATTGCTCTCGGACCCTGGTGATAATTCCGTCAAAGTGAATAATCTCGTCGTGGACGAGGCGGCTCAGGGTCGTGGCTACGGAAAGTTGCTTATGGCCTTCGCAGAACAGGTTGCCCGTGAGAGGCGCCGGGAAGTACTGACGTTATTCACAAACGAGAAGATGACGGAGAATATTGTGCTCTATCCAAAGATGGGATTTGTCGAGATAGAGAGAAAAGTGGAAGATGGCTACTCTAGAGTATACTTTCGGAAGACACTTTCATCTTAAATCCAATTCTTTGACCCCAACCCCGATAGAGCTTTTAGGAAAAGCATACCGTGGTCTTTTCAGATCTGTTTGAATGATTGATGTGGACTCCATTCAGATGCTTTGACGCTAAACAATCATAAGATGTGTCTTACCAGTCGACTGCTGGCATGAGAGCTCTAACGACATACCTCCGCTGACGTTACTTTTCCCTGAAACTCTGGTAATTTTTGATGGGTCAAGCTTCAAGGGTGAAACTACAAATCAAAATAAAGAGTAGTGGGGAACGGAAGAAACAGCTATTCTCATTGTGAGTTTGCTGTCACAAATCAGCAGCACAACTAGAAACCCTCACAAAGATAGTCGTCAGACTGAGTGATGTTCCACAGCAAAAGGCGAAAATATTTAGATGTCATTCTCAAGAGTATGCTGGGAAAAGTTTCCTGAAATCAGTACAATCCTAATTGCTGAATAATTGTCAAAAAAGTGTTCTCAATCGACCAGTTGACGATGATGTTTGATTGGGGGGTTGTGGTTCTCATGCAATCTAGAAATTCCGAAACAAATAACATAAAAAGACAATACCTTGCTACTTCACCCTATGAATTATGGTTGACTCATACATTATCAGAGATCGAAAGACCTGAGCGACAATCTAAGCTTGTCATCACATAGAAGCAGCTGTCCACGAGGCACCTTAGCATTGACAATGTAGTATTGATCACTGTATGTGAAGATGGCATTGGCTGTTCTGCCAATGTCGTAGGAGCTCTATCACGGAATGAAAACAACTCCATTATTCATTTGGTTCTCAACTAGGTAGAAGTCATCTTCTGGTCCCGAAGCCTTGTATCAATCTCGAGCTTAGCTTGAGGTCGAGGTGCTGCCTGATGCTTTTGAAACTTGCATTAGCTATGGACAGCACATTTTCTGCCACTAACGTGGTTGACTCTTCTGAATGCTACGACAACGATGTTGAATGATGGAATAAATTCCCTGAAGTTGCTGTCTGCTCGGCCAACTTGTCGGTCAGATCAATGTGCACTTCTGCTGTCGGATCAAGCCATAAACTGTGTCAAGCACCAAGGAGGCAGTCTATCCGGTCAAATTTGCTGCGTTTTGCCTGCTTCTAGGCTCAAAGGACTTCCATCCAAGCCCGAAAGATCCTCGATCGAGATTCTCGTATGCAGCCAAAAGCCGCTTACCCTCATTTCACAGCCCAAAACCAATTGTGCTGAGAGGCACGGTCGAAGGAAGGCAAACTCGGTGACCATTGCTATCGGATATTGCTCAAGTGGCGAGACATATTATATGGGATGCTTCTGAGCCACGCGACATGCTGACTGCATGAAACCCTGGTATAGGTGATATTATCCACTCGATAGTCAAGCATCGCCGTGAGATGGAAGGAGCCCCATAACAATGCAAGACGTTGATACACGGCTGGCACTCGCTCGCCATGATTGACAGCTTGGCAAGCCCCTTCCTGCGTAAGGCTTATCCTGGCAAGCCTTCGTTGACCCCGAGACGGCCTGCCTGTACAGTTTTGAACATCGAACACTCATTGCGCCGTCTGCTGTGCAGACTTTTGAGAAATTGTGCTGTATTCTTCTCGGGTGGTGAGATGGGCCACGGCAGAGTCAAGTCAGGACGGTCAGATTATTACAAGGTTCTCTTACTGTCCCGGCGCCAAATTCTGCTGAATCGTAACATATTCTTGCCCGTGGAGAGGATGGTGTTGTGACAAGGGAAAGAGTGGGCGCAGAACCTCGGAGACTCTGGCACAGCCCTGGAGAGATCCTGCAACACAATTAACCATAAACACACTGAAGGATGGCCCCGCGAAATGATCATCAAACCAAGGCAGGCAACGCGGGCATTCTGGACCTTCAATCAGCGAATCCTACCTTAGATCCTAGCGGCTTGTATATGCATGATTGGGTGTAGGATCCCAGGGGCAGGAGATGAGCTGAGCCTTGGCCCCCACCAAGAGTAAGCAGACCCCTTTCGCGCGCACTGCGAGACTGCCTGGCTCAGAGGCGCTAGTAGACGGAGGGAAATAAACTCCGGTGGGCAGAAAGTGATTTTCTATCATCTTTGTCTCATTCTCCCTTCTTCGCTGCATTCAATTCAAGTGGTCGATTTGGGGGAGTCGGCAGTAACAATGGCTTCACATCTGCCATACTATGCTGTGGCGTCCATTCTTTTCCTGGCTTCACTAATTGCGTCCGTGTCTGCCGCGACACCCTCGAACGGGGTCGAATTTCTTTTTCCAACTCAAGGCGCAACGCTCCACTACAACGACTATGTTCAGGTGCAGTACACTTCAGAATTTGAGGCGCCGTGGCTCTACACATTTTGCAGAGCGGCGAGTGGCAGTGTTTCGCGTGAGTCTATATCCCCCCAGGCGATTTTCGATTGCCTCGAGATGGAAACTGGAGCGTGGGAGATTATTGGTGCTAATGGTTCGTGACAGAGAAACAAACCCAAGGCGTGGCTGGCTACAACAGCACTGCTCTCATCAAACTTTCGTGGTCTGGCTCTGACACGCCATGCTGGTTTAACTTGAAGCCTAGCGCAGGCGCGGCTGTAGGCAAAGGAGCAAACTCCGACAATTGGTCTTTTGACATCTCAGAACGTGCCGCAACCACCGTCGCTCTGAGCTCATCGGCCAGTCCTACTCCAACTCCGCCGCCGACGTCTTCATCAACCACGACAACAGCGAGGGGTTCAGAGACACTCACAGAGGCTCCTTCGGATGTACCAACGGCGATTTCTTCGGACGGAACCACAACAGCAGCTTCTGCCGAGTCAACGACAGCATCGTCTGATGGGTCAGTGGAGACTTTGACGGATGGGTCCACGGGCGACAGCCTTGCCTTGGCCACCTCGACGAGGTCTGCAGCAGCAGAGACGTCCGCAGCCTCAAGCGCCGGACTATCGACAGGGGCACAAATTGGCACAGGGATCGGTGTGGCCATCGCAGGCATATTTGTCGGAGTTGGCGCAAGTGTTTGGTACATGCGCCGCCGCCGGCAGAAGGCTAGGCAGGGCGCCTTCGCCAGAATCGAAGCTCCTCCTTATAGTACCGGGCCGGCTTCCAGGGCCGGTGATTGGAAACCCCCTGCGATGTATTCAGCCGAGATGCCACACCAGATGCCACACCAGATTCCCATGGCTGAGCTGCGCGTTCCTCCCCCGGCAGCGAGCGAGTTGCATGCCAATCAGTCAGTTTACTACGAGTTGCCATCGCAGACAAGCCGGTAAGTTGGGCGCAATGGCTGATTCTTCGCGGAATCAGTAGAGGATTATATGTAGCAAATAAATGTATAATTGTAATGCGGTGACTGATGAGGCTGAGAGTCGAGTGTCGTTGGGCTGTCCAAGAGGGTCAAGCTGAACTATGAGCGCGGTTGGATAAAACCAGACCCCACTGTGGAGGGGTTGCACGCATCGGTGCTCTCAAACGAGGCGAGCTTTGGCCACCAAGGTTCTTCACCTGCTTAACCTAGCCGCCGCGCCGCGCTGCGAGACCTCTGGAAGCAACCACCATAGGCACCTGATTCCGCAGATTTCTGGTCGCCATGCCGAGCTCATGTAAGGAGATAAGTAAGCACCCGCCAGATCTCCTTGTGCCCATCGTGCGAGTGCCCTCCTTGCCCAGCTGACATCACACCACCTCTCCCCAGGAGCCGCCCTGGCGCAATGCCTCCAGGAGTCCGAGTGCGTCATGGTCCAGCGAAACTCGGCCGCTGACTGCCTCCGGTCACCGCTCGCCGAGACGCTTCCCACGAAATGCCAGCAGTTGAAGAAGGGGTTTGGTGAGTGCCGCCGCGGCATGATCGACATGCGGAAGCGCTTCCGGGGCAACCAGCCCGCCGCCTTCAAGAACCTGCAAGAGAGCGACGCCACGGGCGAAGGATACCAGCTGTATGCCGGCAAGTCTGCATTTGGCGGTACCAGAGGCGAGACGTCCGGCGACGGCAAGGCCCCACCAGACTGGAGGGACCTGGAGAACGCAAAGTACCGGAACGAACTCGAGTCAAAAAAGACGTGATCAAGGACGACTATGGAATGTCTCAAAGGAGAAGCTCATGGACCTGAGAGTGTTCAACTGAATATGTTGCATGGGACGGCGCCCGGAGTACTCGGAAAATAAAACTTTCACGTGTCGCTGGATAAAGCACAGCTCTCCGCTCACCCGCAAAGGAAAGTCTCACATGTTACAACCGCGCAGAGCATTGATGAATACACGAAGGCAGAAGGAAGTCAATGGGTGTGTCAACATTTCCGGCATGTGACTCAAGCCCAACAAGCCCCACATCGTGACGGAAGGCACTGTCGGAATCGTGAAAACGCAGAATGTTTACTGCGTAATGCACAGGCTCTGCTTCGCTCTCAGGCGAGCATGCCCTCACACCGCCAGAGATCTTGTCGTCAGGAAGGGGTCTGCGCCTTGCTGCAATCAACTCGCTCGGCAGATATGACCCAACCATGCGGCTCTTTTCTGGGCCGATTTTATGGGGTCCATGTCTAATGTGCTGTACTTGATTATATGGGGCGGAGAGGCGGGCCTCGCTTGTGTGTACCATACGTAGACATATCACACTCAGATGCTTCTGACTTGGGAGTGGCTCTGTTGAGAATGACCGGAACATGCTTTTCAACCCATGAGAATCTATGTTCTCGCCAGAGACGCATCGTTCGTCAGCGCCAAAGTTCTGGTTGTCGTACATTGATTTGTTGGACTTGGAGACCGGGTCTGGCCTCAGCGGCCCCAGCTCTCACCCCGGACAGCTAACCGTCAGGACCGTCTGAATAATGTGGTACCCATGTGGGTAGGCAGTCGCGTGGTCGCATGCCGTCTGGGGCCCAGCAACCCTTTGTGGAAACCGAGCGGCAGCCCAAGTCAGCCCAAGAAGGTGGCTGATGAGCTTGGATCAATTTCTCCTCACAATGTCAACATTCATGTCCTGCTGGCAGGAGAGAAAGCCTCAACTTACTCGTCTCTGCTGACTGCAAGATTGTTGTCGATGTTCGTTCTCACATCTTGCCATTTTGTTTTGGCTCTTCCTCGCATTGTCTTCCACAACAGTCCCTTTTTGTCCATATTCTTGGACCTCGCCTTTGATAAATATTGACTTGCTTGTGTCCGGAAACTCGGCACGCTCCACACGGACATCCTGAGGTTTCGAAAGGGCCTGTTGCATGACTATTTTAGCATAAACACCAGCAGCGGCAATAGCAGCATTATCGCAAGCCTCATCGTCGACATTATTTGGGCGTCGTCCCCACGCGTTTGTCGAAGGTCCTCAACTACACGTTCTCCACCCCATGACGACGTGACCGCATACATACCGCCTCAGCCTCCCCCAAGCGCCGCCCGCGCCACCAACGCGCAACCACTATGTCTATATTCTCCGAACACCACTCCTCCTCGAGACTGCCCCGCATCCTGACCGCAGTCCTCGCCATCCTGACCTTCACACTGCTCCTCAGCTACAGCAGGGTCTCCTCCACCACATACTCCCTATTCTGGCCCGAGCCGGAACCGTTGGCAATCGAGCCTGACGACGACCTGTCCGCAGTCTTCGACGGTATATCAGCCATGAGCTACGGAAATTCACACAGGCCGCCGATAAAGGGCATGCCGGACAAGATCGTTGCACAGCTGCCCGAAGAGTACATACCCAGTCAGAATGGCCGGACGAGACGTCTAGTGATCGTAGGCGACGTCCACGGCCAGAAATCTGCGCTGGACGACCTCCTGGGAAAGATCCACTTCGACAAGAGTCAGGACCACCTGATCCTCACTGGTGACCTCATTAACAAGGGCCCCGACTCGGCGGGCGTGGTGGACCTGGCGATCGAGTTGGGCGCACACGCCGTAAGGGGCAACCACGAGGACCGCGTGCTGTCCGTATACGCCGCCATGAACAAGGACCCTGAATCGCAGAAGTCCGCGATCGACACGTTAGACCTCGAGACGAAAGTCTACGAAAAGGGCCAAGAGGACAAACAGGACGAAAAGGACCAGGAGAAGGTCCCCAAGGCCGCCAAGGAGGAGTACCTCGCCCACGAGGCCCTCCTCGACCGCGGCGACAAGCCCGAGTTCCAAACCGCGCGCTCGCTGTCCAAGGGCCAGATCCAGTGGCTCTCCCAGCTCCCTGTGATCCTCAAGGTCGGCCGCATCCCTTCTAACAGGGACCTCCCGACCGCGTTCAAGAACATGGTGGTCGTCCATGGCGGGCTCGTGCCGAACGTGTCACTGGCCGACCAGGACCCCCGGGCCGTGATGTCGATGCGCTCGCTCGTGTACCCGGTGGACGAGCTGAGGCGGAAGGCAGTGAGGAGGCTCCTTGAGGATAAGGCCAACAACCGCGGCAGGGGCAGCATCGCCGCCGCCCAGCAGATCGACGAGGAGCTGATTGACAAGTTCGTGCAGAAGATCATGGAGGCGGAGGGTCTGAGCTTCGAACACGGGGCCGACGATGTCGCGGTGCCCACGGACGGAAGGGAAGGGATCATGTGGTGGAAGGAGTGGAACCGCTTCCAAGACCGGCTGGCAAAAACCACGGCGGCTTCGGAGGAGGAAGAGACCGCCGCCGCCGCCGCCGCCGCCCCTTCCGCGACGACCGAGGGCGACGACAAGCCTGCGGCACCAGAGACTGCCCAAAAGAAGCACAAGAAGGGCAAGAAGTCGCGGGAGCAGACTGCCGTCGAGAAGGAGCTCAGCGGAATAACAATCGTGTACGGGCACGACGCGAAGAGCGGGCTGAAGGTGCCCGACACCTACGGCAACGGCAAGGGCCACACGTTCGGCCTGGACTCTGGATGCGTGTACGGCCGGAAGCTATCCGCACTTGTGATCGAGGCACGGCCAGAGGGCATCGTGCACGGCATCACCCAGGTCAACTGCGAAAAAGGCGCGGAGCCATAAGCCATAGAGTCGTGGATTAAAACAGAAGGGTAAAGAGAAAACTTGCATATTGGGCTTGGGAAATGGCATACAAATAGGAGGAAGTAGGCATTGCAGGCGTTCTGGTTGGTTCTGCAGATGGACACGGCCCGATTTTGGATAATGGCTAGGCTTAATGGACTAGATGGGTGGTTACAGCTATTAACAAGACCAGACCGTGGTTAGAAGGATCCTTGACTTGTATTCCTATAAGTAGTTTTATACCATACGAACATGGGCGCCATCATGAAATTGATTGTGCGGAGGATCCTGGTAGGAGACCGATCTGAACGTCTCTGACCGTCCCAAAAGCTCAAAACAACCTCGTCACGATCTGCTTTTGGTGCTGGTGAGGGTCTACTGATAGGCCGTCACGTCTCCTCGTGTACGTGGGAGCGCGCAACACATATGTGAGATGCCCTGGGATTCATTCTGGCAAACCAATTCATTCAATTTGGGCCAGAGGAGTCTCCTCGACATCCTGATGAAAGCATGCTATATACGGTATCATTTCCCATCCTCGTGTGTTCGTTTATGCCGACCAACTTTTGTACAAAAGAAGCACTTATGCCTGGATCTTGCCCTTGATGATATCCTTGAGCGTGATGGCATCGGCGGCAAACTTGCTGATTCCCTCGCGCAGCTTCTCGACGGCCATCTGGTCCTCGTTGAAGTCGAAGCGGAACAAAGGCTCATCGTTGATGTACGACTTCTTCTCAATGTTGAGCGAGGAGGCGGCCGAGGCGTCCAGCTTTTTGGGGACGGATGCGTCAGAGTTCATGAGCTCCTCGAGCAGGTTGGGCTGGGTTGGCAGCAGCGTCAGCAATTTCTGTCCGAGGACTCCGGGATCGGAATGAGGTGGGGCGCGGGGGGGCTAAGTGAACTTACGGAGATGGTGAGGTAGTCACATCCAGCCAGCTCGGTGATCTCACCCGTGTTGCGGAAAGAGGCGCCCATGACGATGGTCTTGTAGCCGAACTTCTTGTAGTAGTTGAAGATGGCCTTGACCGACTCGACACCGGGGTCCTCCTCCTTGGCGTACTCCTTCTTGGTGTGGGCCTTGAACCAGTCCAGAATGCGGCCGACGAAAGGAGAGATGAGGAAGGCACCGGCCTCAGCAGCGGCGATAGCCTGGGTCAAGCTGAACATCAGGGTCAGGTTGGTGTTGACACCGTGGTCGCGCTGCAGGATCTCGGCGGCCTTGATACCCTCCCATGTCGAGGCGATCTTGATCAGGACACGGTCCTTGGAGATACCCTGTGCCTTGTAGAGCTGTTGGGGCGGGGTGTCAGTAATGAGTCTTGTCGTCCTCGCACACTTGGGAGGTGGGTCACTCTGGTCTTACGTCGATGATGTGCAAGGCCTTGTCGACGGAGGCCTTGGTGTCGAAGGAGAAGCGAGCGTCGACCTCTGTGGAGACCTTGCCGGGGATGATCTTGAGGATCTCCTTGCCGAACTCGACCAGCAGGCGGTCGAGGGCGGCGTCCACCTGTGTGTCGAGGTCACCGCCGGACGTCTTGGCGTACTGGACGGCCTCGTCAATCAGCTTCGCGTACTCAGATTTCTTAGAGGCAGCGAGGATGAGCGAAGGGTTGGTGGTGGCGTCCTGGGGCTTGTATTTGCCGATGGAGGCGAAGTCGCCAGAGTCGGAGACGACGACGGTGCCGGTGGCCTTGAGCTGATCCAGGGAGTTCGACATTATGAATGTGCTGGTGTTCCTGTCTGGACTTTTGTCTTTGGTGGCTTGTGATGGTTGGGAGAGTTGGACAGAGGTTGGGTCTGAGTAACAGGTGTTTTGACAGGAATGTGAGGCTAGCAAGGAGGTGTGACGAGACAGGAGAGGTATTTATTGATGGCGGGGTGACTTAAAGCTTTCCCACCTGCTGGGCACTTCTTTCCTTTCCAATGGCCACTTCTCTGGCAAGTCAGATTTACGGGCCCAATGACGATATCGCCCCCCCCCACCATTGCCTCTCACACTGAGCTCAGGGCACCTCGCGTATGTGCGGATATGCGTCAATTGGTCTGTCTGCACCTTCTGTATCCTGATGTCGATTTTTTTTGTATGTATATAGTACTGGTCCCCCGATCCCACATCGCCCTCCCCATCCTCCTTCATATGCCAGATGCATAACCAGGAAGCAATGGCAGACACAGGTCCAGGTCGGCGACACACACCTCAGACCGTTGAGGGGCAGGTCAGGGTCACCCCCACCAGCAGCAGCAAGGACCCTATCCCAGGATGGAATTTGCAATGCTAAGTCCCCCTCCAGCCTGGCTTCTTTCCGGCACGGCTGGTAGCGGCGTCTCCACGGACCTGTTGGGCTACTACTCACTGGTGGGTGGTCGCTTACTCAGGCTAAAGTGTAACATGAGTTGTTCCGACGTCAAAACGCAAGATCCCTTGCGGATATTGGCAAATCTGGGCTTCGGCTAGCCCATACAGTAATGATTCTATTTGGTTTCTAGCCGTGGTCTGCACTGCACATTCAGATTCTCTCGTCGAAATTCGCCGGGCTCGGTCCACCGTGTGTGTGTGTGTACCACTTGGGCGGAAGCCCCGGGAAGGGATGTTCTGAAATATCTTGGACCTTCACTGGAGCACTAAGCTCGGCCCTCCTACCCCGAAGCGCGAGCATTGAGCCGCTCGCTCAAACTGCCATGGGCACACCGGATAACTCTCACCCTGGCCCGTCACAAACAGGCCCTGCAGACTCACATTGTGCCGGACGGAAGGGGTTGGTAATCATAATATTTCTACACTCTGGCTTTGTAACAATGCCAAACAATACGATGCAATGCTATCAGAGCTGCCTCGCCAACTTTTGTCGAACAGGACGCGGGCAGGGTGTTAGGTGATATCGGCAGGCACCCAAGGCTTGATGGGTGGCTTCCGACTTCCTCGACCTCGTTTTCCAATCCCTCCTGCTCGCTTCTACCCTCTCCTCCCTTTGCTGATCAGTAGGAGGCTATAGTGGTGACCATGGTTGCCTGTAAGAAGAAGACCGTTCCATGTGAGCGTCCAGCTGGCTCTTTAGTCCTCAGTGAGGTCGCCGTACTCCCAGATTCCCAGACGGTCGTTCTTGGCTGCGGTCTCAGCCTTCTTATACTCCTTCAGAGTGTCGGCAAATACTGGGCTTCGCTCCCACGCCTTAAGTTTCTTGGGCACCAAACCCAGCCCGTTGAGCAGGACCTCGCGGTTCAGAGACTCGTGCGGCTTGGGCGATCCGCTGGACTCGTAAATGGTGATGTAGCTGACACCCTCCTTCTGGTCGACGTAGTCAAAGGATGCCACCATTGTCTTGCCCTCCGTCACCTCCCCAATGAAGCCGATCGTGTCGTTCAGGTACTCGGGCGCCGTGGGCAGTTGCACCAGGGACAGCGACGCGTCGATGGCTTGAGCCCGAACCTTCTGAGTACCGAACTCGGCCTGGTTAAGCGGCCGCAGCTTCGCCCAGGGGATCTTCTCCGTGTTTCCATAGTCAATGTATACAACCTCGGCGACCTTGTTGGCCCGGTCGTTGGATCGTATGCGTGCTCGGTACCACTGTCCATCCTCGGAGAACTTGGCTGAGACGATGTCTCCAGCCTTTGGCGTATCCTTCAGGCCCACGTTGTTTTTGGAGTCGAGGTGAAACTTCCTGAAAGCGGACATCATTTGCTCAAGTGCTGCTGTGCCCTTGCCAACTTCCTGGATCTTGATTTTGCCATTCTGGTCGATGTTGGTGATGACAATGTCCCGGTACTCTCGCTTGATGTTGACGGGAGCGTCAGCAGCCGCAGTCTCGGCAGGCGCAGCTTCCTCCTCTTGCTCCTCCTGGGACGGGTCCCAGTCATGCCAGATTCCCTTACGTCCCTCCTTGGCCTTTCGCTCCGCTGCATTCAACTCCGTCGCGTTCCCTGACTTCTCTGCCGAATACTGGTGCACCGAAGCGAAGCCCTCCTCGACGAGTAACTTGGCAAAGCTCTCGCGGCCGACGTACAGGTCACCGATGAAACCTCCGATCTTGTCCGTGTCGTGGATATCGACCTCAACATCTCGCTGGTTGCACCTCTTGTTTGCAAGATCCAGAGCCTCGTTGCCGAACGGCTCGCCCTTCTCTTCGGGCGAACGACCCGCTCGGGGAGCACGGATTCCGCCCAGGACCAACGTGAGTTTGACGCCCTCACGAGGGATGAGCACAGTGAAGCGGGATCCGGACTTGCAGAAGTCGACCACTGCGGGGATCCTCTTCTGCCGTTGAAGGGAGCCGAGGTTCATCTTTGCTCTCTGCAGGCTCTCAGAAGCGTCGACCAGAACCTTCGACTTGGGTGGCTTGCCAGCCCACATACCGTTTTTCTCTTCCTTAGCCTTCTCCTGTGCAGCCAACAGCTCATCGTAGTTGGAGGCCCGGTCGGTGTCGTCCTTGCGGTGACGGATGACGGAGGCCCAGCCCTCCTGCACGAGCTGGAGACCGATGTTCTTGCCGTTCTGGGTCACGGTCGCAACCTCTCGGGCTTCGTAGCCATCCGAAGCCGGCTTGGACCCGTCAACTGCCACTTTGACGTGCTTGCCGATCAGCTTCTTCCGCAGGAATTCCTTTGCCTCATCCCTGAATGGAGCCTCCGACGACTCGTTTGTGCGTGGGCCACGCACGCTGCTCAAGTTGATGCGCTTTTCATCGCCGTTCTTGTTCCTCACAATGATGGTGTCGGCGCTGATGATCTTCGAGACAGTCATTTCGGATTCCTTTGCTGCTTCCTTGGCAACGTGATGTTTGTGCAGCTTGAGGTTGGCCGACTGGGCCTTCTTCTCTGCAGCGCGCAGTGATGGCATCCTGTCACCAAGCAAGGTGACATGGAAGTCATTGCACCGAGCAAGACCTTCGGCGAGGAGGAACTCCGCAATGTTTCCATTGGGGTGCAGGACTGTGGCTATCAGTTGGCCTTGGGGACTTGCTCCAGCAATCTCCACCTTCACAGACCGCTGAAGTAGCCTCCTCTCGACGAATGCCTTAGCCTCATCACCAAATTCTTCGGATGGCTGTGTCTGACCCGTGGAGACAATTGTCCTGGCCGTGGAAGGAGTCCGGATACCAGCGACAAGGGTCATGATTTGCAGGTGCTTCTTGTCCGAGAGCACGAGGCGAACCAGGAGGCGATCGCCGCTGAACACGCGCTCAACAACACCATCAACGGTCTTGCCCTTCCACTCGTCCAGGAACTGTGGGTGACCAAGGTCGTTCTGGACCTCGATCACACCACCGGTGCCGGCCCAGAGCCCGTTGCCCTCGTTCTTGGCCTTAGTCTCGAGTTCACGGAGCTGGTCGAGTCGTTGCAGGAGGTCCTCGTTGTCTTCCTTTCTTCCGGCATCCTCGCGGACCTTGACCCAGCCACCCTTGATCAACTCATCGGGGAATTCAGTGCCATCCTGAAGCTTCGCAGTTCCGTACTCACGCTGTGAGGTCGGTACCGTGTATAAGACGGTGAACTGGATGGGCTTTCCCACAGTGAGATTCCTCAGGAACTCCCGGGATTGAAATGCAAATGGCTCGTCGCCATCCTTGCTGAGGCGAGGAGCGCTCACATAGGCGAGAGAGAGAACTCTTTCAGCCGCTGGGTTTTGAGGGTTCGCAAGGACCAAAGTGTCGCCGCTCAAGACTGATTTGACGGTGGCATACAGAGGCTTAGACATGGTGACAATGGCAATGACTGTAGTCAAGGAGACCGGAAGGAGTGGAGAGTGGAACTAGCAACGTTTGTGACAAAGCCTGTAGATGAGTCAGTGGCATGCTAATATGCTCCGGCTCAAGTATGAATAGACATGGGCAAAAAGGCAAATTGGAAGAAGTTTGGCCTGCAGTATCACTGTTGGTGCCAAAGACTTTCCCAAAGGCCCAGACCAACTTGACATAGAGGCGTCACCAGTGAGTCTGCAATGACTAGAACATGGAGATAGAGTGTTGAAGGTGAGTGACTGGGCCAGACAAGCTTGGGCCTTGTCTGATGTGGGGCTTGCCAGGTGAATTGTTCTCCCTGTCTGAGATGGTCCACGAACAATCCATGGCACCGGCCAAATCAGAGATGTGTCAACAACACTGGGTGCAGGCAGAGCAGTCTGAAGACCATTATATGGGAGACACTTGCCACATAGACACATTGGTTTTAACACTCGTTAAAAAGCAGTAGCCTGTATCATTGTGGCCCAGTGAAGGGGGCCCCAATGGATAGGAGGGTATTTGCCGTTGGTGGTGGCCACAAACAAGAGGAGGGAGCTAGAGAACTTACCAGGTTTCCAGACAGGCAATGAAAGAATAAGCTGTTCCAAGATATCGATGGCGATGTGAGGAATTGATTGACTGCTAAGAGGCAAGCAATTTGACTGAAGAGAGAAGGAAGGATGTAGGTGTTATGAGGTGACCTGGACGTTTGATGATGGTGTCGTGTGCCTCCTCCCTTCTGCCCTTCTGGCCAGATGTACAGCGTCAGGGTCCAGAAATCTTGTGGGCCTAGAAGCTCCAACGTGGGGTTCCGTCTCGGGGCTAACTGAGCATGGTAGCTGGGCTCTTGCCGCTAGTCCGTACTCGGCAAGAAGCTTTGGATTATTCAATCACCGGCCCAGGGGAGCTCCGGGCCAGCTCCTCTCAGGTGAGGGGCAAACAACATCGATGATGGGCAGCTCTGCCTGGGCGCCTGGGCGCTTCAGACATCACAAGGCATATATGGAATTGGGTAGAAGTCCTTCACCACAGTTAATTGTGGAGCTGCTACAGCAGTCGGTTCGTTTCAAAGTTGTGCTCATGGGGCATCAACATTTTGTTTCAACATCAATCCTGAAGCATACCTACTCAGTTTTTTTTTTTTGAAAGAGTTCCAGCTACCAAAGCTTTTGATCTCGGCCAGCTCGAAGGCAGCTATGCGTCATTGCCTACACTAATACACAATGTCTGAACGCACTAATGAGCATTCAAGGGTCTACTTTTTCTCTTGTGAACAAAGAAAGTCTCTCAATTTGATCTTTCAATTTGAGGTTTGAGGTTCTCTTTGCTGACTAGGTCATCCACTTAAATGGGCTAAGCCTGGTGTTTTTTTCTCCCTTCTTTTGGCGCCGTTCAATGTCCCGAGCTCAAAACGGCTGCCCTCATCTGGTACCATGATCGAGACAAGACACTTAGTTGGAGATACCAATGACACCACAGGCAGGGCGGGGTCCCGCGTTGCCAGTCTTGAGCGACTCCTCGTTGCCGCCCTTTCCAAGGTCGTCGGTGCCACCGTGGACAACGACAGTTCGCTAGGGACTCTGTTAGCACTGCCAGCGGTATTGCAGCTAATGCACATGAACATGGGGCCCGGGGAGGGTATCAACGTACGCCAATGACGGACTCGGGGCCAATCAGCTTGACGTGCTTGTCCTCAACGCTGCCCTTGGCGTTGCCCTGAGCATCGGTCTCGATGTTGCCCAGGTCACCAACGTGGCGGGCCTCGTCCAAGGGAGCGCCGTGGGTCTTGTTGTGAGGGTTGACTAGGAGGGAGAGGAAATTAGCCTTGAGAAGAGACGAGCGTTGACTCCGTCTCGGGCAGGGCCTGGTTCCCAGTTTTGGAATTACTCACAGTGAGGGCCGGCAGATGTGCAGCCGTTGGTGTTGTCACCAAAGGTGTGGATGTGGAAGCCCCGCTTGGCGTTGGCGTCGTTGCCAGTGATATCCCAAGAGATGGTGGTAGGAGCAGACTCAGACTCCTGCACAAGGGTGACGGTACCGGAGACCTTGGAGTCACCACGGACGACAGCAACTGCAGGCGGACAGGCAGACGTTAGCGAGCTGTTCATACACTCCAGGGGTGGCTTAGGATCCTGAGAAGGCCCCGAAGACGATCTGCAAGGCAAGCCTCAACGACGCTCCTCATCAAGGATGATGGACGGGCCTATGACTGCAAGGCGTGGCCATCAGGGTGCTTGAGCACGTTTCTGGAGGCCCATCAAGGTGCTCCGGATGGGCTGGATGCACCCCCTCACTTTGAGTCGCCAAACAGCTTGACAGCTCTGCGGGGTCTCTTGGGTGGGTGTATATATATGGGGTCTGGAGTTCTCTCACCTGCTTTGACCATCTTGGCTGATTTGATTGTACAACTATGTTTATTGATTCTTGATGAGGGCAATTGGTGATCTGGCTTTCTTGCCTACCGACGAGGAGATTTGGCAAGAGAAAGCGATAGAAGCCGGGGACGGTGGCAGATTATGCCCCAGGTGGAGATCCGAAGTCGTCTTGGTAAGCTTCCCTCCCCCGATCGGCCTTCGCTGTTCATGAGGGGAGCGGGCAGCTCGCTTTCGTCATTGGGAGGCAGCCCCACCTGAGGGGGCCCTGACCTCTTAACTGACTACGAATGATACAGCAGGGAGCTCGGCACGCACCCGCAGGTTCTCTGTCGCCTGCTAGTATCTACGTTCGATGCGAAAGAAGCTTCCTAGGAGGCAGGGTCGGATCATATTTGCACTCATTTTACGTGCCAGTCGCGTAATTCCAAGTTCCAATGATGCACAACTTCTCGGTGCTTGTCTGTCCTGCTGCGTGCGGATGGACCTCGACGGGAGCTCCGGTTAGCTGTCGGCTCGGGGTTAATGACAACAGCCCGGCTCCTCTGCCGATGCTCGCAGACGACCAGCTGCGTCAGAGCGTCTTATCAACACAGTAGCACGCGAACCCCGCCCCCAAAACAGCTGTGCCACACTGGTCGATGGGTGATGAAAGACATTGTGGCTTTTCAACATCAGACAGTAGCTCAGCCTGAGGCTCAAGCCTGGCATTACGAGACGATCTTCTTCCATGTGACAGAGGCCGGCGAGGAGTAGGATACGTGCATCGGAACCATCCAGCAGCAGCTACCGATCATAGCAAGTTGCCACCGAGGTGGACAGGTGAAGACCAGCGCGCAGCTCTTGGGCGTTTCATATTCTGCCTGACAGGTTTGCCTGCTGAACCGGAAGGGTCAGCCTGGCCTTACCCAGGCCAGACAGACTGCTGGTCTGAATGGGGGCCGATCTGTTCCCTCCCCCCAAGACCCGTCTCCTCGGTAAGATCTAGGCCCAAGGCCCCAGGACCTAGGACCTGGCATCTAGCCCTACGCTATGGCTGGTGATGGTGGATGCTCCAAGCGGGCTTGAGCTGAGCCGTTGCGAACCAAACATCCTGGGGGCGGCAGGGATGCGTTGTCATTGCTTATAGCTAGGTTGACTAGGCGCATCCAGCTTGTAGGCCGCTATGATTTCCCACAGCTGAGGCCTGGGGCTTTGGGGGACTTGACAGTGCTGAGCTGGGCCGGGCTGGCCAGGTGCCAAACTGGTCCCAAGCACGTTGTGTGGCTTATCCCATTATGCCCATCAAGAAAGATTCCGTGGGTCCAGAAAACATCCCTACACCACTACAGACAGGGCTGGCTGGGCTGGTTTCATGTAAGGCTCAAGCTGGAGCCCACGGAACCGCAATGCCGGACGCGAAAGCGCAGGTAGCTCGACCTTGTCTTGACAGTCCAAGAAAGAGTCGACGGCGGAGGCGCGGAGAAAGGGCAAGATTACAGTGCTGTCAAACGCCGATCCTGCCAGTGTTGCCAGGCTGTCAGGCTGTATGGGGTCTCATTACAGGTTTCTGTCGTGGGTTCCAGAAATTGGTTGCTCCATGTTCGTAAGAGGGCCAATTGATGACAGTGTGCATGCCTCAGAATCAGCAGCTGGTTCTGGCAGGGAGCGAGTGACCATGCAGGGCTCCAGTAGAACGGTCACAGAATACCCCGGATAACGTAGAGAAATGCAACCGAAGCACAGGTGTCCTCGTGTGGTGCTCCTGGTGCTGCTCCTGGTGTACCGTCTCTCGATGGGCACTTGATCTGAACTGGCTGGCATTTTTGCGTATTTTGCAGAACACCAAGAACGGCCTTGATTGGCGAGGAGGCACGCCCGCTGGCACTAAACCGTCCAACACCACAGGGTTACAAGGTTGGTGACCTGAGCTGCCGAGCGGTGCCAGGCCGCCCGTCCGCCCATTCATCCCGCCCGCTCCCAAGTCGGATGCGCGCAATCTTCATCACGTTCTTTTTGCTTTTGCATTCCATCACCATCAGCCCCGGCTGTAATCCCCATCGACAGGCTCATTGCAAGGCTCTGTCGCCCGTTTCTGCCTTGCCCGTTCTTGCTGTGAAGGCCGCTTGGATTCTCCTCACCCCAAGACCGGCTACGCGACTCGATACCCAATCATTTATTACACCCTGCAAGACAATAAGGACTCGTGAGGAGCTGGGGGCCCTCTCTCCCGCCCAAGAGCATATCCACACGCGGGCACGGCCATGAACGATTCTTGCACAAGCCGCACAAGGCTGTCGATTTGAGAGGTGCTGGTCATAAGCCACCCACCGGCGATCTGCATTACCCTGCCTCTGCGCAATCCCCATCCGCATCCCACTATACGGACCGCGAATCCCCATCTGGCCCACCCGGACTTGCGCGCTCAGCCCAGCACCTGGGGCTCAGGTGCCTACCTTTCGCCAGTACCGCTTTATACAACATCCGTGTGAAGGCCTGCTCCCCTCTTCGAAGCCCACCGATTGACCGATCGACCGCCATCCCCTCTCGGCGACGAACCCAAATATCCCTGTGCCTGAGTCTCCGGGAGTGTGACCGCATAGTCATCACGAACCCATTCTGATCCTCGCGACCCTGTTACGTCACGCAAGGGCTGCGACAACAACCACTCCCAGCTTGCATACACGTGGTCTGCGATCGCGACTTCGACAGCTGCGACGGCGACGACGAGGAGGCCAACGACGGCGAACGCCAGCATGTCATTCCGAGGAGACGGCGGTCGGCGGTATGGCCATGTGCCTCCGATACAGTATCCAGTACCTGGACAGGAGCAGCACGCCTACCCTGCGAGGGCAAACAGCTTTAACGCCGGCGACGATGCTGCCCTCATCGACCCCGACCGCCAGGGAGACCCCGACCAAGCGAGGCAAGCTGAACTGTTCATGGCCAGCCCAACAGGATCGTCCGGCCATCAGCGATACCAGAGCCAAGCCCCCCCGACCCCGTCGACATACAACCCACAAGACTTTGGAAGATCGCAATCAACTCTGCCCTACCACCCCGCTTCAAGGTATGCTTCACCCACCGCGCCCGCCGCGACGAGCTACACTCCCCAGCCCACGAGCTACACACCTCCCACATACGATCCCTCGGCCTATGCAAGCGTCGCTTCACCCCAGCGCCAGCCGCCCTATCAAGGCTACAACTCATTTGCCCACAACTACACCAATTCCACAGTGTCCCAGCCCTCGAACGCCCCGTACGGCCAGCCGGTCAACCCTCCCTACAGTCCTACCTATAATCACGGGAGCACATCCCCACAAGTACTTCAGTCACCAGGTAGTAATCAGCAGTACGGGAACAGCCTACCCAGTCCTGGCCAATATTCAACCCATTCAACGCCGTCTATAGCCTCGACGGGGTTCCACCCGACCTGGGCCGGCAACTACCCATCGAACGGCACCACATCCCCCCAAGGCTCCTACGCAGCACAGGCACCGTACCCGAACTACATCCAAATGCCGGTCGGGCCAAACTACTCTGCAGCAGATCCCAATGCTTTCATAAGCGACAACAGATCTCGCTCCAACTCGCAGGTGTCTGCGCTTCCGTCGCCGCCTCCACACACACAGCCCGCAGGTGTCACGAGACATCCAACAAATGCGCCTCTTCCGAGCCGACCCGTAGAATACGCACCTGAGGACGATGAATGGAACCCTATCGACGACTACATGACGCAAGATAGTCTTATGCAGGACATCGAGGCTGAGTTGGGAGGGAATGCCAGCGCAACACGGCCAAGGCCGATCAATGGCAGCAACCTGTCTGATGATGACCTGGACCGGCTCAGAAGGTACGACTCGCGTGCGTCAACAGTGCAAGGAACCGGTGGCAACGGTAGTGTCAGGCGATATGATTCGAACGCATCCACGCTGAACCATGCCAACGCGACGGCCACCTATGATTGGGAGGACGATGAGAGCGACCAGGAGGGCGCGGCTGGTCTTGCGCAGATGGAGAAGGACCTAGAGGAAGAGAGGAGATTCAGCGGCAATACGCCCCTCTCATCAGCATCCTCCGCCCTGCCAATCATGGGCCAGACCTTGCCGACGCCTGCGGAGGAGCAGGTTAGCGGCAGCGACGTTGAATATGCTGCTGGGATGGACATCGGCCTCTTCAGCGGTGGCTATGCCGGCAATCTGGCTTACGGAAATGATGTGACCCCTCCTCCGATGAGGACAACCTCCCTGCAGAATCGGGACCGGCCCCTCCCACCACCACCAGTCGACCAAGATCCGCCTTACCCTGACGACGACAGCGATGCAGACTACGGTGCGGCAATGGATTATGGCGGTACGGGTGGTTTGCAGGCCCCAACGACCCAGCGGCTCAGCTTTGACGAAGGTGACGAGCGTGTGTCTCTGCACTCCAGAGCGAGCGCTAGTGAATCGCCCGTCAAAGAGGATCTCCCGGACCTATTCTTCCATCCTGGGCTGTCAAATCGGCCATTGCCTGCCTTGCCACCTGGATCCGACACCAGCTCGCTGCTATCAGTGCAGTCGCCAAATCGTGCACCATATCAGCATGGTTATTCACTTAGTGCCGACTCGAGAGCCACTGGCCCCGATGGACAACTCACAGCACAACAGCAAGTCGAGAGGTCAATATCGCTGTCTAGCCACAGCAATACGCCGCATGTCCAAGTGCCTGGGCGGTCAAGAACAGACGCGGCAGAAGAGAGGAAGAAGGCACTCAAGGCCCAACAGCAACAGCAACTTGGGCTGCATCCTGGAACCCTCCACGAAGGGTACGAGTCCGGTACACCATCCTCGGTTGCTTATGATATGATCACTCTGCCGACCGGCCGCAAGAAGAGATTTATACCGGAGAAATTGTCATCGTCAGACATCCGACGTTGTGTCGAGCCTTGGGCGCTGAGCAGCGTCGCCGCCTGGCTTCGTGAGATGGCTGAGGGCGAACCCGACCTGAAGCGAAAATCCATCGAAGACGGCCTTGTAAAACTCTTCACCACCAAGGTTCCCACTATGAATGTCGCGGATGCAGAGACTCTGAGCACCATGGTCACGGATCGGCTATACGATGCCGGCATGCTCATTGAGGAGGAAGAATGGGCCAAGTTTGGTCCTGGATCTTTGTCCGGCGTTCTATGGCAATTAACGGGGTCCGGGTGCTATGCACCAAAGCTCCACGAAATTGAGATCTCTGGCAGATGCTATTCTCACCACTGTACGAGGACACTGAAGAAGGCCAGTCTCGACGACCTCATGACAGAGGAGTCAACGACACATGCTGATTGGGCCACTTACTACAAACTTGATAAGAGCATGGTCGAGGATAAGACCCCGAAGGAGATCGAACGTCAAAACATCCTACACGAGGTTGTCACCGGCGAAGAGGATTATATGAGTCAATTAGACGTCATCCGGCTTCTCTACAAAGATCAGCTACGTGCATGGCAGCCGCCCATCATCCCTCCAGCGAAGATCAACGGTTTTGTGGAGAAGGTTTTCGGCAAGTTTGACGCCATTCAACATGTCAACAAGGAATTTTTGCTCGCCCAGTTGAAATACCGACAAAATGAGCAAGGGCCGTGGATTGTCGGGTTTTCTGACATTTTTCGAGAGTGGATTCGGAAAGCAGAGCAGCCGTACCTCGAGTTCTCCACGGCCTATCCCCTGGCCCAGCTAGCAGTGCGCAAGGAGGCCACTCGCAACGTGTTGTTTGCCCAATTCCTAGAGCATGTGCGAGGACACAAGCGATCGAATCGTCTTGGTTGGGACACCTTTCTGAAGTCGCCTATCACGCGTCTGCAGAGATATAGTCTTCTCTTACAGACTGTCTTGAAGAAGATGGTCCAAGACAGCGAAGAGAAGACAAACTTGACCAAGGCAATCGACGAGATCAAAGCTGTCACCATGAAGTGTGACGAAGCGGTTGCCCGCAGCAAGGGCAAAGTTGATCTTCATACCCTACAAACAGCCTTGATTCTGCGACCCGGGTTCCAGTCGGTCCTTAACCTGGATCATCTTGGCAGACAGCTAATACACAGAGGCGATTTGACTAGGATGGGATCCAAAGGCGTTAGATGGGTCGACACACACGCCCTGCTTTTCGACCACTATTTCATCTTGGCGAAGGAGTACCCTTCCAAGGATGGTCGAGACAAGAAGTACGACGTGTCGAAGGAGGTATGCGCGTCACGTGTCCAAGCTACGATATGACTATTTACTGACCATTATTAGCCAATTCCTATGCCTTTGCTTTTCCTCGAGAGTAAGGATGATGCGCCCGTATCGAAGCAAAAGGGCATCACAGCACCTTTGGCACGCAACGCGGCCGTAGCAAACGGCCCTGGAGCAGCTGTCAACAAAACTCTTGCCGGTGTCTCAGAACGTCCTGTGCTGGAACACAGCCAATCGGGGTCCTCGATGAGCTCTCTCACTCGCATGAATACTGCGCAGTCTGATCCGGACAACATTTTGTGGCCCTTCAAGGTGAAGCATCTGGGTCATGAGGTGTACACTCTGTATGCAAAGTCTGAAAACGAGCGTACGGCTTGGTGCACGAAGATCATCGAAGCCAAGGAGCAGCATGCACGGGCTCTGCATGCACAGAACGCGGAACCCTTCCGTTTACGTGTCCTAGCAGACGGCGCCTTTGCTTACGACTCATTTTCTGTGGCAGGTAAGGCGCCGGGTGTTGCTATTCAGGGCACTCCACTGGACCGGGCCATCCGCGAGATCGAGCAAATTTATGGCACTGGCCGGCCACCGCCTGTGTGTAGAGCTTCAGTAAACTGTGCCACGACCTTCACAGCATTTGGCAAGTCCTTGATTGCAATAGGGACGGACTATGGCGTTTTCATTTCCGAGGCGTCCAATCCGCGTGGATGGACCAGGGTGAGTCTCAAACGACCTATTTTACATTCAGGTAGAATGCTGACCATACCCTCCAGTCTGTTCAAATCAGTAGGGTGACACAGATCGCAGTGCTCGAGGAGTTCTCTGTTTGCCTAGTCACCGCGGATAGGTCCCTGATCGCATATCCACTGGAGATCATCGCACCAACGTCCAACTTCCCTGCCTCTGGTAACGACAGCGCTCGGAAGGCACCGCAACGCTTGGCCAAAGACGTGACTTTCTTCGCAACTGCGCGCATGAAGGAGCGCACGCTCGTCTTCTACAAACGCAAAGAAGGCATGCACACGACTTTCAAGGTTCTCGAGCCTGTGTTCCAGCGATCCTCGGAAAAACGACCACGAATCTTCGGCGGGCGGCGCGGCGGAGCCGGCTCCACGGAGACGTTCCGAGACTTCGACGAGTTCTACCTTCCGACAGAATGCTACTCGCTTAATCTATTCCAGTCGTACATTGCAGTGGCAACGGCCAAGGGATTCGAGATGTTGACTCTAGACAAGAAGCAGACCATGTCTGTGCCTAGTGGGCTCGACATGCCGGCCATTGCTAACATCGCCAACCGGATCCGTGACCAGCGCCCGCTGGGCATGTTCAAGCTGAACGACCAGGAGTTCCTGCTCGCATACGAAGACTGTGCCGTGTACGTTGACAAGCACGGGGAGGTCTCGAGGACGTTGATCATGGAGTACTCGGGCAAGCAGAAGAAGGCGAGGGGCGCGACTATGTTTGGGCAGTACCTGCTGCTCTTCAACGAGGACTACGTGGAGGTGCGCAACGCCGAAAACGGGCGTCTAAGGCAGATCGTGGCTGGGCGCGACGTCCGCGTCCTGGACCAGGGCTGCCGCGGGCCCACGGGGCTTGGTGGCGTCGGCGCGGGCGCTGTGACGGCAGGCTCGGCCGACTCCAAGGGCACGGTCAAGATCGCCATGAGCCACCCCGAGCTGAAGCCGGGCTCGCCGGGCGTGCAGATTGTGCTGGAGCTGGTGCTCAACGAGGGGCACGACAAGGCTACCTAGTGGGCGGGCCGGACTCCCAAGAGGCTCACAACGGTGTGAGGTGAGACCCGTCCGGCAGGTGAAGGAAAGGGTATGACATGATGAGTTGATGAAGGGTGGGAAGGATTCACACATCTGTGTATGTATGGGATGAGGGAGGAATCTAGCATTTTTGGGGGTCCGTCTGGTGCTGGCCCGTTACTTTCACCAAGTGGCAGCATTTGCTTCAGGTGGCTGGCGCAGTGTAAGGATAAGCATGGGCATATGCTGGCCGGGCATAATTCATATTGAAGTTGACATTTACTGGTTGGATGATGGGCCGTCAGGCTGCTTGGATGACGCATACATTTGTTTGTGGGGACGGGAACTCCCCAGGAGCGAGAGGCCAGGCTCGTTGGACAGAACGAGGACGGCTTGAGCCGATCCTCCTCGAGGCCAGCGCCGGCCACTTTGATGGAGCTCACACCATCCACCATGCACATGTTCATGTTGTCTTACTCGCATGGCGTTTTGGGGAAATTTTGTTCCAAACAGGGAAGGAGCGGGAGCTCTCGTCCAGGGCTCCGATAGACTCGAACTTGGCGGAAGGGACTTTTTCCATCTTCGTTTGTCTCCAGTCCTGACCGTGAACATGTGTGTTGGACTCGTTTCGTCAACCACTTAGTTGTCTTTACACGAATGACTGCTGAACTACCCTCAGCCAGCCGTTATTGCAAGCTCTCCAGGCATGAGTGCCCAAGGGACTTTGCCTGCGGAGTGGTTCAAGTTCTGATACCGTTACATCCTCAATCTCAAGATCCAGCTTAGGCATTGCCTCACCAGCTGGTGGGTGCAGTAGAAGAGCCAGATTTGGTGACTATTTCGAGGTCCACCCCAATATCGTGGTAAGAAAGCTGCCGGAGACTGTCGAGGAAGAGTCCCGAGGCTGTTTGCCAAAGGGAGGGATTTGGAGGATTCAGAACTTTAGCATCGAAGCAGTTGAACTTGGCAGTACTATGAATCAATGCCAATCCAATAATCGAACTGAATATTTTTGGCCATCGTGTTCAGGTCGCGTGGCAGTGCTGGTATTCTTATTCCGGGCTTGACATGTGTAAAGGGCATTCTCAGCTCCTGGGATGTGATCGACCGTCTTATTATTAACTTGTGCTCTTTGGGTTTTCTCTTTTTGTTTTGGAAACCTTGTCCATCAATAAGTCCTAACAAAGTAGGACACGAAAAAATGTACTCCTTAGCAAGAAGACTTCCCAATTTAGAATTCTCTCCCTCCGAATGCAGAAGCCGACCGGGAACGCATTAGACGTGCGACCATGCGTCAACGCTTCTCTGTCTTCTTGCCTCCACACCTCCCCTTCCGTTCTCGCCATCTTCCTCAGTATCGCACGCGGGCGTTCCAGCCTCGAGGTATCAAAAAGTCTCAAACGCAGCACCAAACAATCCTGGACAGCCAGGTTGTCAACGTAGAAAGAAAAGAAAAAGGTGCATAGGTAGTTAAATGTCGTGTAGCGAATAAAAGAAATTTCGTAATGTGTAGGTGTCAATAAACCCGCATAGGGCGAGCTGGGTATCTCGGGCCACATATCTCAAACTTTCGTCCCCAAGTCCAGTAATCGCAGCGATTCCGAAGCAGGCAAATGCAAACTCGATCCAAATCCGACACAGGAAGATTCGGCTGGCTTCTCGAAATGGATGATAACAAGCGGTGTCTCGGGCGTTTGTCCTCTGGGGTGCTCGAAGTGTGTAAGACTGCCGGGCAGGACCCTGGTAGGGACTGGTGTGCCTGTCTTGGTTGTGTCGCATAACGGGTCATTACTTTATGTTCTTGAATAGGTCTTCTCCCAAGCTGCCCTGTTCGCCGTCAAGGTCAACCTTGGACCCAAGCGCCTTGAACTCCGGGATCATGGGTGGCGGCGGTCCCCTTGACTTGGGACTGGAAATGCCAGGCTTTTCGTTCTCGTTCGAGGTGGAAAGCCTGCTTGGTCGAGTGTTCTCTGTCGCGTCGTGGGAGCTCCGGAAGCGGCGAAAGAAGCCAGAGGCTCGCTTGGACTGCTTTTCGGTGGTGATACTGGCATTGCTGCGGCTGGTCGGGCGGCTGTCCGGTCTCTTGAGGGTTTGTACGCCAGCATCTCCTGCTGCGGTCTCTCCGTTAGCATAGGCCGAGTCTAGTCGATTGCGGCTCAACAAACGTCGGATGCTACCCTGCCCGGTCCTGATCGAGGTGGGTGACGAAGGTAAAGGCACGTCCTCTGCGGAGCTCTTGTTGCCGTTGGCCTTGGTCACAGCTGGTGAGGTCTGGGTGCCATTGGTCGCGGTGGAGGATTTGATGGCGTCCTCGGCTGCTGGCTTCGGCGTCTCTGATTTCTCTTCTTCTATAGGCGATGGGAGAGGCGGCGGTATATCGGTGCCCTCGGTCAGGGAGCCGAACTTGAGATCGAGAGCAGGCAGTTGGAACTTGCCATTGGTTAAGGACGGCATGTTTGCTGGATGACTCGCTCGAAGGTAAGGAATAGGCTGACGACTGGGCACGGTTCGTCCGTCTGATGGTGATGGGAAAAGGTCTCGTGGGAGAGAAGGTGCAAATGTCGTCAGGGGTAGGTCGGGGCGATATGAGCGGGAGTCAAAGCGTCAAGGCTGGTCTCTTGGGGGGGGGGATGGGACGTGATTTGCGTCCTCGTCTTCGGGCCAGACCGAGAAGGCAGTGCTACATTCGAGGATCGTGTGTTTTAATAAGGAGAGTAGCAATGGGCAGCAGGCCAGCGAGTTTCCAAAACGGGACGAGGAGTAGCAGCCGTGAAAGTGCCGGTGAAACCTCAGCAGGTCGTGGACTTGGTGGTCGAGAAATGTTTCAGAAATTCCAGAGTGGGTTTGCTTTCTCTTCCCGGACCTGGAGATGAGTGACAAGGACGGGGCCAGGGACGTGGCCAGGGACGAGGTCAGGCTTCGAGGAGGGAGCTCAGACGGTGCTGGGGTGGAGCGACGGTCCAAAGGACCCTGTCGGCCAAATTGATGAAAGAGGACCCGAGATCTGGAAAATGGCCTGGGGTCTGGAGCCTGGAGCAAGGTGCCAGGCCGGATACCAGGTGGGCCGTCGGGAATTATTGGGCAGGTCAAGTGCCTGCTGGTCTACGACGGCGTGCGTGTGGGTTCGCGTGAGCGTGACAGTGATGATGACGACCCTCGGATGGTTCCCCAGCTTTGGGAATGCGGGTTGCACAGGTCAGGTTCAATTGGCAACAACAAGACGAATGCTCGGTGATGGAATTGGGCTCTCGATCCAGCCATGGATGGTTGGGGCGCTGGTCGAGGTGGGCGCCGAAATCAGTGGCAGCAAGAGAAGTCACGACAGGACGGACCAAACACAGGGTGGGTTGATGTGGGTTGGATGACTGTTGACCGGTGCTGGGTCGTGGGAAAGGGGAGAGGAGCTGGGGCGCAGCTGGAGCAAGCTGGAGAGAGCACCGGCACAGAGAGAGAGCTACTGTTAGCTTGGAGGCCTGAACAGGAAGGTGGAGAAAGCAGGAACTGGGTTCCAACTTGTAACTTCTAGCTTTTGCGTCGCCCTAAAACTGACACTTCTCTGCCCCCGAACTTCCTGCGTGTCTTGGATCGGGGGATGCAACTGGCATGCTGCACGCTTGCTGCATTGCATTGCTTCATGTGTCTAGTATGCTTCCCCCCTCTCTTATACCCATATCGTTCGTGGTAGCAAACCAAACGACGGTCCCTTTAGTAAGTATCAACGGGCACGGCAGAAGCTCCTCCTCACCAAACAAACAAAACAAACCCAAGCACCCAAACCAAACCAACAGCATGCGGGCTCCGCAGGCCTAGCCGAGCGCCACTCGGCTGTCACTATGTAGCCTACCTGATTTTGATTCCTGCCGTCTGACCACCTCCCCGCGCGGTACCTGGTTCCTGACCTACCTGCAAAGCTTCAACGGTGAGGGCGGGTTGATTGGACGGGACTGGACGAGCTCGGACTTGGGGGTTAGATTGGATTGCGATAGATGATTGAATGCCTGAAGCCCACAACTTACAAGTCAATGCTAGGTCTGTCTGACACGTTTCGGGCCCTCTTTCCACGACACCCACGGCCTCGAGTGCCCGTGCAAGCGACAGAATGGGACAGAATGCGCACCGGGAAATTGACAGCTCCCAGATGCCCAGCACGCACCCCAGAACAGGTTAGGTCCTCTGCTTCCATTCCTCACGATGAGTTGGAGATTCACTCTGGGACATTCATTCTTCTCTCCTTTGTAGATGGGTGTCTGTTGCCTGTTAGGCAACAGAGGGTAAGGCTCTATAATTAGAGCGTTTCCTCTTTCTGAGAGGAATTAGAAGACTTTGATAGACAAGCAAGCCAATCAAGGATATCTTCTAAGTCGATGGCACTCTGAGAGTATCATCGGCCTTCACTCGAACCGTCGCCCGCCCCGGTCCTCACTACCTACTTTGCGCTCGGCCCGTATTAGAAATGGGCAGCCAGCGCCGCTGGCTCGGGAACCCAAATGCCTGCTCGAACCCACCTGCTGCCGCTCCGGCTGCTCCCCTGATCCTGGCGCCCCTGGTGAGCGCCCTCCCTGCCCTGTATATCGCGGCCGTCCTGCTGCGCTTGCTGCGGCTCTGGTACATAATGTCAGAATGCCCCCTTCTACAAAGTACTATATTGAGAGGCTCGACGTCACCTCCCAGCACACGAAACACAGCATCATCTGCGATCCCGTCGACGGCCAGGAACACTGCAAAAGGGGCCGCTGTCGTGCAGGTCGTGGTTGGCTCTGGTCGATCCCGGCACGCTCCCGGGCCCAGGATTCCCCTTCTGCGAACAATGCTCGACGGCAGACAGGCTCGAGATCCCGGCACGCCCAGGCACGCTCTGCTTTGGTGCACATGGCGCCCCAATTAGACGTCAGACAGCGTCATTAGTAATGACAGGTGGGTATACCTCCTCCGCCGGTTCAATCATATGTCAACACAAAGAGCGTCTACTTTCGCTTAAAAAAAAAATGCGTCCGCTTTGTATCTCATGTCTACCATGATGGTTCCTTCACTCTTTCCCCTATTCTTCAGCTTCAGCTTGAATCTGAAAGCAAGTCTGCCACCGACCGCGGAGGTCCGCGGCGATCGCCGCCCGAGTCGCGTTCAAGTCGCTTGAGCTCGTCAGGCATGGGCGCAACTGCACTGGAAAGAGAAAAGTTGTCTTAGACAACGGGGTCGAGTTCGTGTCGAGACTTCTAGCCATTCATTCCACCAATCTCTTCTCTCCCGAGGTACTGTGTGGATCTTTCCCATCTGACGGGGATTAGTACTGTGGTACTACACATACATTGCTCATATGCATTCGGCTATTTCTATGATGCGCAAATCATCAACCCACCCGGATCTCACGGCTTTTGACTTAAAATGATGGGTTCTCTGAGTCCGTTCTGCAAGTTTGCGGACCAACAATAAGAGTCAGGTGCCCGTGCAACAAGTCACCCATAAAATGACACGACCTTAGCAAATCCGCGATACATCTACAGGATTTGATGCCTTCCTAGTTTTCACTGTCTCTCTCCTCGCACATGTTTATATATATGGCAGCTGCTCAGGTGCGCGTGTGACGTTGGCCTGGTCGATGACCTTCTCACCCCTGAAGACATTTGCAGGTTGGCCTTTGCTTCCATAACTTTTAGTGATGAGTGGTTAACGGGCACAGATCCAGTTTGTGTCTGGACGGGAGTCAATTCGGAACAAGGTCTAAATGCACCCTAGCTAATTAATTACTGTTAAAGCACTTCTCAAAAACCCGTTGTGGTGGACAAACGGGCCTAATATTCCGCAAAGACCAACCCTCCGCGCACCTCCTATATCGGAAGATGAGATGTTGTCTTCGGAAGTTGCTCGTCATAGTGTTAATGAAACTTATCTCTAGTACGAGGCATTCTTAGAATACAGAATCATACAATAATACGTATAATAAGCTTAGGCTTGCTATGACTCAAATGTTCTGATCATACAACATTCGTCTTGGATTTAGGATCTAGCCAATCAGCTTTGAAAACACGGAGAATAAGACAAAATGACCTTCAATTTTGACCTAACTGCAATCTAAGTCCCAATTCAAATCTTGGTGGCTAGCACTTCCCTTTCACCCTGAACGAGAAGCCCACTGGGACCGTGTGAAATAAGAATAGTCATTATACCTCTTCGGCCGGAACCCATTTTACTCAGTCTCTTCTTCCCCGTTGTTGGATCTCAAGAAAGTTCTTCGGACCTTCTTGTGCCCATGCCAGCTTCGGGCTCTTTACCTATGTTGGTATATAGGTCCTAAGAAGACTCGCCTCGAGGAACAGCGATCGACGGACCTGTAATTAGACCTTTCCAATCGTTGGAGGTCAGCAACCCCGACTTGAGTATGCGCAGTATGCAAATCTCCTCCTCCTAAAGCCTCGTCGATGGAAGCCCGAACCTTCCGGAAACTGTGGGATGTCCTGGAGGTTCTCCAAACTCTCCACGGCGGCCAGGATGTGGCGCATCCCGAGGGGGGCTGTGCAGTGCCTCGGGGAGAGTTTTCTGGGGTGGATAGTTCCGAGTCTGCTACTTGAATAACTGACTTACTACCACAGCGGGGGCAGACGGGAATATCTCCCTTTTTGTAATCCTCATCATCCATCGCAACGCAGAATGATCTGCCGCAGTCGCCACATTGCCAGTTACTATACTGGAACATGTCGGCGTCGAGTCGACAGTCTTTTGTATACGTTATACAAGGCTTTTGATCCGCGAGCTGGGAATGTCGATCAAATCTGCTAGTAAGTCGTGATTCCTGAACGGAGATGGTAGCGTAGGGCTGTACCTCAGAAGCACTGTAAAGGTGAAATACATGCACCCTATTCCTCAACCCCTTTCCTGCTGAGCCTTTCTCTTCCAGTACTGGTCAGCGAACAAAGTCATTACAAGGCCGTTTTAGAGTTGGTGTTTGTCTTATTCATTGTTCTTGTCCATTAAGCAGCACCTTCTGGCGCGGACAAAACAAGGACAGATCTCTGGTTGAAGGCCGGAGGAACAGAGTAAGCCGTTTGAAGACATGGAAGACTCAATTCCAATTCCAATCGACCTCGTTTGGATTGCAAGAGGCCATATCATGGAGTGGTCCCGACAGCACACGAGAAGGAATGGAACCTCTCAACCCTTGGTCACTTCTATTACGGCATGGATGCTGTTGTTGCCGCGTACAACTATGTCTTGTCTTGCAAATGTCCATAACACCACAAGGACTTCGCGGTCGTGCCTTCTGCGACCTGGAGTCTTCAAGTCGCAACCAAGTTCCCGCTATTTGCTGGTCGGTAATCACGCCGTCAACAATACCTGAAATCCTCATCCGCAGACACCGTGTCCATCAACACTTCCCAGAAGGTATACCATTTCCCACTGACTTCCAAGCTCATCAATTGCAGGATTTTATCCCCTTAGGTGGTGGAGTCCGGTACTCCTCCAAGATCTGGTCCAGGACCCTGTTAAGTTGTTCCTGGTCCTCATCCTCAGCGCCGATCCACCAACCCTGACGAGCTGGCTCCTCCTCCGCCACGGTAGCTTGATCAGGGACAAAAGGGCGATCAGGGCTTTCCTCCTACTTCTGCTGGCCTGTCGCGTATTTCTGTGTCCACTCCCGGGCCGTCTCAATAGCGGCCTTCTCGTCCTCTTTCCATGACTTGGCGACGTCTGCAGCAAGGGGGTCGTCTGGGTTGGGCGCGCCTAGGAGGGCCTGGATGGAGAGTAGGATAGTGCGGATCTGGAGGGCGGGAGACCAGTTGTCTGTGAACCTGTCAGCTCGACTTGACCATGCCGGCAGAACTATGGACACGGGTGTTTGTCATCTGCGCACTTTTCAGGACGTCAAGGCAGATACGGCCAAGCTTGTCGACGTTGGGGTGGAATATCTTGGTGAGGAAGCGGATCTTGGGAGGTGTCATGGGATAGTCATCAGGGAGGAACAGCTCCAGCTTGAATGTGCCACCTAGAATTCACCAGTCAGCCCTGTTTGCCAGGCTTGCATGGCCCAACATGGCGCACCTTGATAGGGAGAGGAGTCCGGGCCGTCGATAGTGACATCAAAGTAGCGAAGGTTCTCCTCGTGAGGAACCGCACTGATTCCTGGCACACTGGTAAGGGAGTCAGCTCAGGAGTTATAGTGTAAGTCTCCGAGTCGGCAGGTAGCGTACGGCTCGGCCATCAGGCGCTCTGTCTCCTTCACGATTCTCTTAGGCAAAGCCATTTCGAGATTCCTAGTGCGGTGTAGCACAGCTGGCGTCTGAGTGGTTGGTAGCTGAAGGTACCCCTGAGACCCAAGATCTTCCTTGAGCCAGACGGTTCCGGGTCTTATCTAGAATCAACTGCGCGAGATGTGCAGCTCGGTTTGGGCCAGTGTGGCGCAGTCGGATACGACAGGCGGACAAAAGCTCTAGGCCGGTGAGCGGAGGGATGATATAAGAGAGAGCTGTGCTGGTTGGTTGGGCTGGGCTGGGAAGTGGTGGAAAGGAGCAGTAGTATGTCTGCATACAGTGAGGAAGTTTACAAGCTGATGTTGGTGGTGATGGTATCATCGGTCACTTTGTGCCTACAGTCCAAGGAGGCAGGGTGCTTGGTGGGATGTCTGCCAAGGAGGGGGCAGCCTGATTAGATAAGAATTTTTGTAACCAAGTACCGAATGCCGCTAAGTATCTCAGCACAAGCATGCTGAGCATGAATGAGAGGGACCCCTGGCCTTGTCCAATTCAGCTTGTCGCCTGGTGCAGAGGTGCAACTTTGCCCCCATGTCTTGAGATCGATATTTGCCAAATTCCTATTCCCAATGTTCTTTTCATGGACTTTCCCATCCAATCTGCAATGTCAGCCTGCCCCATATACCACAAGATTCAAGGATTAGTCCCTATGTGACCAAATACAAGCATGGTCCCACAGAGAAATGCCAGTCCTTGGGCACTGTCATCATGCCTCTAGCCTTTGACCAGCTCAAGGCATCGCCAAAAAAGGTGAAGACCATCAAGTCAGCTTATGAGAGCGAAAGCTTCGATGCAGATGGCACTATTCATGTGGATGGTGTGGTCGGCTCTGCCACCATATCACCGTCCGGCCGAGACGTTGCTCTTGCGTCTCCGGAAGGATTGGCCATTATCGACCTCGACTCCCCTTACAGTCCGCCTCGTCGCCTGAGCAGTCATGGGCTCCCATGGCTTGTCGTCGATGTTCAGTGGTCCCCCTTTGCTGCCCGGGACTACTGGGTGGCATCTACCGCCAACCATCGATGTCTCGTCTGGAACTTGAACCTCCGCGATGACTCGACTTCTGGTGCCATCGAGCATTCACTGCAGGGGCATACTAGGGCAATTACGGACATCAACTTCTCCGCCCATCATCCTGACCTCCTGGCGACCTGTGCCGTAGACGGCTACGTCCATTGCTGGGATCTGAGGCGGCCGCGACAACCAGCCCTCACATTCTGCGACTGGTTTGCCGGAGCTACACAGGTCAAGTACAGCCGCCAAGATCCATTTATTATCGCATCTTCTCACGATAGGTGGCTCCACATATGGGATGAGCGGAAGTCGTCTGAGCCACTGAGGTCCATCAGCGCTCATACTTCCAAGATTTATGGCATCGATTGGAATCGTTTCACTGCCACCGCTATTGTGACCTGCTCATTAGACAGGAGTATCAAGTTCTGGGATTATAGGAATACCGAGGACGTTCCAGAGAGAGTCATTAGAACTGAATTCCCAGTCTGGCGTGCCAGGCACACGCCCTTCGGAAGAGGTCTCCTCGCCATGCCTCAAAATGAACCGGGACATCTGTACCTTTTCGACCGACGCATGGGCCCTGATACCCCTGTTGACGGACAGGTTGAACCAGTTGCGACATTTGAGGGCCATGGTAATCATAAGGCGAAGGAGTTCCTCTGGAGAGCCCGCGGCGGTATCACCGAAGACAGGCTCGACAATCGCGAGTTCCAGCTAGTATCCTGGGGCGAGGACAATAAGCTCCGTTTGACACGCCCAGAACCCCATGTTCTGGAGTCAGTGGGACACGTCAAGGGCATGGCGGCAAGAACAAACCTGGTTATAACCAGAAAAGGAGCCACCTACAAGACATTTCGAACAGTAGATGATGGCAATCATCATCGACGAACAGCGACAATGAGCGACTCTCGGTCCGGGGTTTCTCGCCAGAGCGCACTTACGCTGGGCATGAAGCTACCATCGTACCGAACGGGGCCGTCCTGGAAAGGACCTTCCATGAAAGCTAAGAATTCGAAAACCGGCAAAGTGGACAGGAGTCAGGCTCAGATGAATTGGATGAGAGGTATTACGATGACTAAGAGGAAATCCAGTACCGACTTTCCGCAGCGAGCAGCATCTAAAGATTCCTCGATGTTCGGGCTGGGCTTTCATGACGACCAGTGGGGCGAGCCCGAATCGCTGCAAGAGGAGTTCGTGCGGATCAGCACTCAGTTGCCCAACGTCAAGTGGGATAGCATCGACATGGATACGCTTATACTAAACGCCTCTTTGAAGGGCCCGTGGGGCGTGGACGGTGATGACATCTTCATCAAAGTCAAGGTTGATATTCCTCATGCCTACCCCAAGAGCAAAGCACCCAAGTTTATCATCGAGAGGAATGCTTTCATGCCGCCCGGCGCTCATGAAAAGCTGGAAAACGAGGTCCACCAGATCGCTCAACAGTTTTTGAAACGCAAACAGAATTGCCTCGCTGCGGCCTTCTCTTACCTGCTTGGCGAAGCCGACCTAACGCAAAGCACGACCTTCTTCAAGAATGTGCGCGACCTTGACGACGGAATAGATGTGCTCGCTGATGAAAGTTCGAGCGAGGATTCAGACAACGATATCCCAGCTGGAGCATCGGCATCAATGTCCATGTCGCAAGAACTGAGCGCGAGCACCGAAATCGATAACACTTTAGCGCCGAGTCACCGCCCTGCCATACCTCCAGTGATCAGGACATGCGGCGCTCGTTTTACAAATGATGGGCGACTTGTCAGCTTCTTTCCAACCAAGGAAGCCAAGGCTCTGCTTTTCAGTCCGAACGAGACTTTTAGGGAGCGTCCAAAAGATCAGCCAACCTTCGCTGGCTTTGGTCGTCTCACTCATGAGTCTCCTCCACGGCAGCGATACTTTGATGGTGACGCCTCGGTAAACGATGATGTATCAGCCATGTCAGATGATTCGGATGGCTCGTCTTCCTCGAGCGATTCAGAGATGACCACCATGCACAAAATCAGTCTGTGGTACCGTCCAGGACGCCGCCTCCATAAGACCTGGAGTGCGAACGAGTCACTCCGATCCAGTGGTGGAGGGACTGGTGCAGGTACAGGGACAGGGACAGGGACCGGCACAAATCGTCGCCGGACTGGACGCCCGAAGAACATCGTGTCATTACATGATATGCGGGACATGCTACCGTCTAAGAAGCAATTTGCCGAAGAGTATATCATCTTCGGCGATGGAGCCCACGTCTGCGAACACAATGCTCACGTGGCGGAGAAGTATGGCTACTACGACTTAGTCAATATATGGAGATATTCAGCGCTTCTCTTGAGATCAGACATTCCGCTAGAGCTACATGAGCATCGCCACAAAGACAAGTCCGTCCTCGTCATTGCTAAAGATGCCCTTTCGAGGCACAGGAGCCACGAGAATAGTGCAGGTAATGATGATCACCTCAGAGGACGGGTCAAGTGGGGCCACCACCCACTCGCGCAAGACTTTGTCCATGATTTGTTCGACCATTTCGAACAAATGGGGGACGTACAGATGTTGGCAATGCTCTCGTGCATTTTCGGCGAATCATCCGCGGAGGACAGTGTGGCATATGCCGAATCTCGCTTGACACAGCCAGAAACACCGCTGCCGATGAAAGCCCCATCGTTCTCCTTGGAGTACTTCCCGACAGATACTGCAGAGTGGAGCATGGAGCGGAGGAGTGGCTACAGCTCGGCCGTAACTACACCTCGAACGTCGCAGACGCCTGTTGTATTTTCCGATCCACAGAGCCCAGATGTACTCTGGATGGGAGATCCTTCTTCACAGTCATATTCGACTGGTGAGACCCCGCCACACAGATTCTTCAAGGACCACCATCTCAGTGAGATAGACCACACTCAGAGCCTTTCCACATCTCCAAATGACCGCGCTATTCGTCGGTCTCAGTCCGCTCTGGCATCGACATTCACTTCAGGCATGCCGCGTGGGTTCACTTCGTTAACGTCCTCATCTCCTCCAGGGCGCAAACGCCCCAGCCCGGCCGAGAGGATCATGGAAAATATATCCCATATTCATGGTAATATTACTTGGGGAGGTTCGACATACTTCGGAGCGCCTTCGGAGGCGACGGAGACAGCAAGAACGTCAGTGTCAGATGATGAGTTCCGCAGAGACGAGCTCGTCTCCACGATACCGGTCAGCGTGACCGTAACTGTGGAAGACGAATCAGCATTCGATGACGACGGGTGGCTGTCTACGCCTCTACTGGACCCCAGCCGTGGTCCTGATTACGCAGGCTATCGCTACGCGTATGCCGAGATGCTGCAGATGTGGTGTCTCCCTCTCGCGCGGTTGGAGATCATGAAGTTCAACGTCCTCAAAGAGGGCAGCTGGAATGAGGGTGCACGTCTCAGCGCTGACAGCAGCTGCATTGAATCCGCCATCCATGATGCCAGCCAATCTGCCACAGGCACGACCTCTCCTACAATCATACTTGGTGGCAAACGCGAACAACTTCATACGCTGCAGGCGTCCGGACGCGGACTCGACGTGACAGGCATCTGTCGTGTCCATGAGATGCAGCTACAACCACTACAATATTCCCAGAGCCCGTCTTTGGGAGGGGCTGTCGGTGTTTGTGAGAGGTGTAGGCGCACGCAGACACAGCTTACGTGTGTATACTGCCACGAGGCCATTAACGCGCTCTACCCGGCTTGCTTGGGCTGTGGGTGCGTCTTCCATGAAAACTGCCTGGCTGAATGGCACAACATGGGGGAGACCGAATGTCCTGCTGGTGATGACTGCGAGTGCGTCGAGGAGGCAGACAAGGGCCAGGTAGAGACATGGGTGGCCATGAGGGCGGCTTTGGGGATGGGTCGCGAGAGGACGGAGAATTATGGCCATTCAAGAGCGAAGACCAGTCACGGTGAGAAGGACATTGCGCGAGAACGGAGCGGTAGCGGCAGCGGCAGTGGGAGTACCCTGTCCTCCGGGGCTGGGCTTGGCAAGGCCGCGGTCATGGTGAGCAGACTCAGACGAAAGTCGGCGCCGGCGCCGTTTTCGATAGGCCCCGAGGGCGATGCTGATGATCAGTCTTCTACCCCTGCAGTCGGGCCGGACTCCCCTGCAAGCGTCTCGGGCTTCCAGGTGGTAAGATCGCCTCTCGAGCGCGAGAGTGATGGCGACAGCCTCGCCTCTATGCCGGCCGCGAGCTCTGCGAATACGCCTGCTAAGCCAAGCCCTCTTGGCCCTGGAGTGTCTGCTGCGAGGGTGAGCCTGGGGAACAGGCTGAAGAGCCTCGAGGCTAGAAGACCGAGTAGGTTCAGGCGGAAGAGTGGCGACAATGAAGGTGGCCACGGTGCCGGCGGCAGTGGCAAGAAGAGCAAATAATGAGCAGTGCAACAACTTCATGTAAAAAGGATTGTGTTGTGTTTCGGTGTCTGTATTATACTCGGGTCGGGTTTTGCGTTTCCAGGCTTCGGGATAACTACTTTATACCCACGTGGGATGTACTGACGCTATGTCTCAAGTCCTACCAGAAAGTCAACGTTTGACTGCGCAATATTTCCTGATATGATCTCTTGTTCCTCGTGGCGACATTGTTATCATGGCAGACGTGCATCAACCGCATCCCGGAACGTTACACAGCCTTCCCCGTACACAGTGCGCACAGCTTATCTATCAGGGCGTCATACGAACCCTCACCAATGACCGACTGTTCACGCATGGTCCTCCCCAGAATTTTCAGGATTGCGCAACTGGCGGCAAGAGTTCGCGAATGGTGGTCATCGGCCGCCAGCTCCCGGGCCAGTGCCTCGTTTGCGGCCATCTCGGGAAGCGCGCCATCGTCGGCCTCGGAGGGGGCGTGTGAGGCGCTCATCCCGTACAAGAACCTTGGTGGCAGGTGGTCGGAATGTAGCTGCGGCTTGTCCCCGGTCTTCTCGAAGGTATACGAAGACGCCGAGCGCGAAGAGGCAGATCACGACGGTCCCTCCCAAGACTGGTCCGGCGATCCAGGCTTCGCTTCTTTGGGCACTCGAGTCTCGTGGTAAAATCACTTCAGTCCGAGCAAACCAGCAGAGGTCAGTCTGGACTACTACTTACCTGTGGTTGGAGTGCTGCTGGTGAGAGATGTCTGCGATGGGGGACTGCCGGATATGGACGACGAAGTGGGCAGAGGCGCGAGGTTCACAGGTGTGGCTCGGAGCTGTTCGGCCTGCTCTTGGAGCACATGCATCTGCGACGAGTAGGTAGAAGGCACCTGAGCATCTCGGGTGAATGTTGCGCTGTGGTGACCTCTTCTATGGGCGGAATCCCTCGGATTTCGGAGAACAAGGGTGTCAGAAAGCATGCCAACCAGTCCTTTTCCGTAAGTGAACAGTTATATCGAGGGTCAGGTTACGTTGTGTAACTGCGCCTTTCTCTAGGGCTTCCGTCGTGGGGTCCATATAGCCGGAAAGGGATATGGTTGGCCCCAATGATTTGTGCTGTATCAAAAGCCTGGCAGTGCTCTTCCCCGGGAAGGGAGGCACCTCTTCGTTGGTTTGGTATATTGTGGTAGTATTCAACGCCGCCGCCTCCAGCGAGGAAGAGGGCGTTGCATACAAGTCGGTCGTCGACGGCTATAAGCAGGGAGATGGAGATCGAAGGACATCAAGCCTTGATATGGTTTCTATTGTGAGCTTTGGTATTCACATTAAAAGTCCTGGCGTGTCACATGGGAGACGGCTTGTTTCGTGTGAGCAAAGCTTGCATGGCCTAGGGGTGCAGACATCATCAACCGCATAATAGACACGATATATGCGAGTCATTTGGGCAAACGATCCAAGCGGTCGAAGTTTGTTTGTGAAAGTATTCCCAACAAGCCCATTGAGGAAGAAAGACAGAGGAAGACGATGGATCATGCGATGTATACCAGGATGCCAATCTGACATTGAGAGCAGTGTGAGCTATAGAAACCTAATGTGCCCAGGTAGTATTGAACAGCCAATCAACACCTATGTAATGTCTCCAGATTTGCAAATATCAGGCTCTAGTATCAGATCTCCTCCAATGCCCAAGACCACAGGCCTTTGAGCAGCTTTGAGTGCCAAGTATAAAGGGCGGATGTGAACGAGACTGCACATAACCGGAAATTTAAGGCATGCTTAGCATAGGCTGAGTATGGAAGACTTCAGGCAGGAACTGCCTTCCGAATTATTGTTCGCGATAAATGAAAGCCTCGACAAGCAACCTGCCTTTCCTCAAGGAAAGGGCCGACAGTGGTACGGGACCCCACTCAGGTTTTCATCGCCATCAGATCTTCTCGCGCCAGCAAGCATTGGCGGTGAATTAACGTAGTGAGGTGCAGCATCTCCGGATGTGCTGGGGCTGACGATGCAAAGCATCACTGATATATAAAACCAAGCGCATCACCGCCGCAAGCCCACCAGGCTCATCGACCTCGTCTGGTTGTGGCAAATCCTGCTTTGGGAGCAATTCCGTGCCATCTCTGCCCATGAGCTAGTGTGACTACCACTACTGCCTCCTCACAGACTCCGGCGAGCCTGCAGCGGCAAATGCCCTTATACCAGCGACAACAACCCAGCCCGCGACGGCGACCGTCACAGCCAGCCTCAGCTCCCTGGCGACCCCGATGACGGCCGGGCTGACGGTCAGTGTGTGGATGTGGTTGATAGCGCCCGAGTGCTCGGCCGCGAGGGCGAACGACTCCATCGGCGACCCCCTTCGTTTCTGCCTGTAGGTGTTGTGGGATTGTTCGTATGAGCTTGCCTCTTATAGGGATATCTCCGGCTTTGGCTCAGACTCGCTGGAGGCGCCAAATTTGTTTCGGGCTGGGATCTTGAGGCTGCTGTGGTACTCGAAGAATTGAATGGGAATAAATAGGCAAATCTCAGCCGTGAAAATGAAAACAATTACGATGTGACTGGTGCATAGGTGGTGAGGCTGGAGTGTGAGAGTGAGAAAGTCGTTGACCATTCCAAGTTTGAGTATGGAGTATGAGAGAACCAGGGTTGGGGTCTGAGCCGGCTTGAACCAGAGGGGGAGCAGGAGGATGCAGTCCTGCCCGAGCTGCTTTAGAAGCCGAAGTATCTAGCGACCGACCGATGGTAGCAATATCACAGCATCTACTTCGTTTTTCATCCAACAAGGGCGGCGACGCAGAATGGTGAAAAGCTCGCCCTGCAGCAGGAACCATCGTGGAAACACAGTCGTTGGGGTAGACAATGCCAATTTCTAGCCACAGCCGGCCATTGATGGCCGCACCTGCAATTGACGGGGATTTCCTCCCTGTCCTCTATTTCCAAGTGCAACAAAAAATCGCATCCTCAAAACGCAGCCGACGTTCTACCCTTCAAAAAGAAAGAAAAAATTCCAAACATACCAGAGGCCTTTTCCTAACCAGTTCTCTGATACAAAACACCCATCTTTTTTCCGGTACAACGCCTTCGGGACCGCCCAAAATGCTGATGAAATTCGAATACTGTAAACTCTGTTGATGGCTTGTTAGGACAATGCGGCTGTCCACAGTTGTGCATGTAGAACCGTTCGCTCGAAGCAGACAGGAAAAATATAAGAACAATGAAATGAGCGTCGTGAGACGTCAGCGTCTTTGCAAAGTTGGGCATCGGCTGCAGCAACGGTGGTATCAATGAGTAAGCTCGCACAAAGATTCCAGGACCTTGACGCCATAATATCAGACTCCCTTTTTGGAAATGGCCGAGTGAGTATATAGTCTTGAAGAGGGGGGGGGTGTCGGAGGAGATCGATCTTTGAGGATAGGGGAAAAGTAGTAGAGATAAGGTTGGTGTAGATGTGACCCAAAGAAGAAGCGAAGGGATCAATCATAATATGACGCATTTTGGATGATCCTTCTTCCTCTTTCGCCGTCGCCTCCTCTTGCTGTGCTCGTCGTATTTGTATCGCGTCTCGAAAGTCTCTTCGTCCATTGCCTCTATGGCATCATCTACCCTCAGCATCTGTCGGCATATATCGATGAAGACTTCATCGACGTTCGCTGTTGCCGCCAGTCAGATTCCGTTGCTACTGCTCACAGAGGTCTTGTGGCAGGCACTTACTCCTAGTCCTGGCGCTCGCCTCGTAGTATGGAGCTCCCCAGTCTTGTGAAACGGCAAATGCTTTCGTGCGCGGGACCTCTCTCTGATCCTCGAGGTCGGCTTTGTTCCCGATGATAACGATGGGCACTTGGTCCCTGTCTTTGATGCGCAGAATCTCTTCTCGAAGGCCATGCAGCTCATTCAACGAGGATCGCGATGTGATGCTGAAGACAAGTAAGAATCCCTGGCCGTTCTTCATGTACACGTCTCTCATAGATGCTGCGGAATGTCAGAGGAGTAGTCCAAAAATGAGGCCCAGGGGCGTGTCTCACTGAATTGCTCTGTTCCTGCGGTGTCGAGGCTGGGCATGTGTTAGCCACGTGAGGCTCGACAAGGCATCTTGTTCGAGACACCGACTCACATTTCTAAGACAACCTGGCGTCCCTAAGCTCCTGTTAGTATTTTGTAGCGGGGGAGGCAATCTGTGATGCTAGACACATACATCCACGGCAAGTTGCTTCTGGTACGAGTCCTCAATTGTTGGATCATAGCTCTCGATCCATTCATTGTGGACGAATTGTGCTACCGGTAGTGTAGCTGGTCAGTTACGGAGCTTTCACGTGAACCATGGTTCTGCGGTGCTTTTGGACAGGGAGGTCTCGACAGGGGGCTACATGAGATGCCCACGTCGATGGGTGGGCTCCACTCACCAGTTAAACAGCTCTTCCCGACGCCGCCTAGTGAAGAGAAAGAGGGAAACTCCAATGTCAGTCCACTTGGGCGAGATTTTGCACATGTTCCCACGTATACGCATGCGCACACACATATGCACATGCACACATACACATACACATACAAACGCAAACAAAAAAAGAGGGTGGGTTTGCAACGGGACATGTTGCGGGGCACGTGCTCACCTGCACCGAGTACGACTACCTGGAACTCCCGACTTCGAGTCATGTCAGCTGGTGGAATTGTTCTAGAAGGTAGGGGTGGTTGGCGAGCAGTGGGTGGGCCGTGGGGTGACCTACAACGCTTGATATCTTGAGTGCGGCATGGTTTTCAGCCGAGCCTAGGAGCGCATGCATTCAAGTCTGACTCGAAGACGACGTTGAACCGAGTCCCCCGGCGAAGTTGAAAAGTCAATGCCTCAACAGCCGGCAAATCAGGACCGGACAGGCTTGCGACAGACTTCGCCAAGGCCTGTCACAGAGTCGCAGGGAGGACGATATGGAGATCGCGAGTTGATTGAGTTCGGCATGCAGCAGGAGTTTGCTGGACGCAGGTTTGGATGAGAAGTCGGGTTTGAACCTTGGGATCGGCCTGGTCGAGGTCGATTGACGCCGAGGAGCAACCTGATTGCCCCCCTTGAGCCACGGGCACAGACAAAGGCGCGGGCGCGTAATCCCTTCCTTCCCCGGGTTCCTTCCTTCCTTCCGCCCGCTTGGGTTTGGGGGCTGGGGGCGACGGGACGATCGAGGAAGAACAGTGAGGGAGAGAGTGGGGATGTAGGCTTGGTGCACCGAAGGAGAAATGATGGTCGTAGACTGAGGTCCAGGGGCCGGTAGGCAGTTGCCGGCTACCAGGTAAGGAGCGTGGCGTCCAACGTCGCAAAAGCAAAGAGATGCCCGGCGGATGTCGCCAATGGAAGACAGACAGGCCGACAGTGCAGTGCCCAAGACGCGGGAGGCAGGTGGGCGTGCAACAAAGTTGTGGTTGTAGTGATACGAGGCGTTTAGACGGCTGGGAGGTAAAAGATAGTTGGCGGCAGCTTGTGACACTGCAAGCTTGCAAGCCTCCAGGCGTGGAGGCAGAGGGCCCAGGGCCCAGGCAAGGAAAGGAGCCGAAAGAAGTTGTGGGCAAAGCCGTGGGCGTGGCGCGGCGCGGCAAGGCAGGCCAAGGTAATATTCCGAGGGCCAGGCCGGTCGAATCGAGAACTGGATTGCCTGGAGAATAGATTGTACGGCACTGACTGGGTTACCGTGGAGAAGTGTGTCTCTTGTTCACCGAGTGAGCGGCGGGCCTCTCGAGGCATCAAGAATAAAATAACAGCAACAAGGTCGATGAGGCCGAGGTGTTAGCGCACGCAGGTGTCGCACGCTCGGAAATAAATCGACAAGGCCCCTTCTTGACCGGTGTTCCCACGTTCCGGGCCAGGTAGGCAAAGGTAGGCAGAATAGCTTGTACTAGTAGCAGCAGAGCTTGGCCTTGGCTTGGAGGGGAGCTGTCTGGGGGCAGCCGGGAGGAGCGCCTCGTTGGGACGGGCTTCGTGGTCCGTGGTCACCGTGTGAGCAGTGGCGCTGCAGGCGATGGAGACACCAATTGACGCCCCAACATGTGTAGAAGGGAGGCAAGCCAGGAGACCTAAGCGTTGACGGGGGTGATCAATCAGCTCTGTGTGGTCGACAGAAGACCAAGGAGAAGAACAATAGTCCAGAAACGAAAACGAATGGAGAGGGCAGCAAAGGGCATGCAAGCTGAGAGGAAGTGTGGGTGAGGTTCGACGGATTGGCATGCGATACTGAAGAGCAGGCACACACGTATGTGTGTGTGTGTGTATGTATGTGTGTGTGTGTACCCTGTGTTGTGCAGTACCTAGGTACTGTAGGTCGATATGGAGGATGTACCTTACGTACCTGCGGGCGGATGTACTGTAGTGCGCTGCTCCTGCCTGCTTCTTTCTACAGTGAGTACCTATTAGGCAGGCAGCTCGGCCCATCCAATCGAAGCAGGGTTTGTAGCTTCGTGAGTCGGCCAGGGTCCAGAACGCAGAAGTGCAAAGACAGAGCACGGAGTACGGAGTGCAGAATGCAGAACGCAGAATGCAGGATGCAGACCGTCCATAGATCAATTGTGAGCGATGGGAGATTTGATCGCTTGGGGGTGCCGGAGTGGGCTGCCTGCCAGGGGGGTCCAAAGTGCTAATAAAAAGTGCGAGGCAGGGATTGTGGTTGGTTGTGGCTGCATTTGCAGCCGTGTCCGCTGCTGTTGCTGGTCTGCTGGTCTGATCGGCTCGCCTCGACTAGGTAATTTATCGCTAGAGACTACTTCGCCCGTTGAACCGTCAAGAGAATTACATAAATTCTACAAGGACACAGCAACCCATGGCTTGGTTTCGAAACATGGGAAACCTGAAAAATGAGCCTGCCTTTGACTGGCCGGGGCGGAATATGCCTCGTTTGTCTGCGACTTATGTCGTGACAAACTGGGCCACGGTACATGATACACACACACGTCGAGTCCCTGCCTGCGTCAAGGACATATTGCCGAGGTGTGTTCAACACGCAGGTATTCCAGAGCCGTGCAGCCAGGCAGTCGGCAAAGACTCGACTCAAAAGTCGAGACCGCAGTCCCAGTCCAAGTCGAGATCATGGTCCAAGTTGTTGTTCGGGGACGGCGACGCGACACACCCACTTTGCTGGTACGCGGACGTAATTAACGAAACTTGCCTGGGGGCTTCGGCTTGAGCTTGGTCTTGCTGGACTACGCGGTAATATAAGCACAACACAGATGTCATCTCCCACCTCCCACCTCCCACCTCGCTTGCTGCCCACTCACTCCTGAACCAGGCAGTAGCCACACATCCATGCACTTTACTCAGCTACAGGAAATACATGTGTATTTGTCGGTGTCTCGTCGTGTCAGGCGGGAGAGGGAGAAAGAGGAGAGCCCACAGCATTGTTTGCCCCCATGTTCGTTTCTGAGCCTGACACGACTGCACTGTCAGCCAAGGCCTGGTGGATTTGTCCGCTCTTCCACTCTTCCACTCTGCCAGATAGCCGGACAGACAGAGAGACTGCGAGACAGTAATGCATCCACCGCATGCTGCTACGGCACCACTTCTGCCTCACCCTTTGGAGAGGACATGTAGCCCACCCTTCGGTCGGGAGGCTGGGGGCTCCCTGGGCAGGAACCGCTCTCCGGCCCGGATGGCCAATGGGAGGGTCTGGATGCTGCGAGTCAGCTGCAGGCTGGCCTTCTTCCTGAAGTTCCCCGAGCACAACCCCTGGCCGCTTTCTTTTCTCCTTCGACTGGACCATTTCCAATCGCGTTAGCCCTCGGCCACTTTTTTCTCAGTCCTCACCACCAGGTTGATGACAAGAACCACTTTCGTGATCCACACGCCCACCTCATCCACTCCGGAACCCAGTCGCCATGCAGCTCGAACGAACCTTACGCCCCACTGTGGCCGAGCACCACAGCACAGTGTCTTGTCTCTATCACACGGTATAGCCGTACCGCGCAGCGGCATGCTGCTATCATCATCAATCAGCACGTGTTGGTTGGCAAAATGAGCCATGTGCATGGCCTGCCGTGCGGTTGTTGGAGTACGAAACGGGGTGAATAGGCCATCAACAACACATCGGCACCTACCGGTCAAGGCCCAGTCAGCGTTGCGAAGGCAGGCATGCAGCACCATGTTCCGAAAGGTACGACTACACGCTCATATGGCCACTCACACATATTATGTGTGCGCTACCTGGTTCTCAGTGGGTAGCTGTGACTGCTAGGTGAGTTGTCCATGGGGCCGAGTACGGTATGCCTTCGACAAAATGTGCATGTAACCTTGGTGCTCCTCATCCTTGGTTGCGACTCAAGCTCGCTGCCAATGCTCCTCCATGACTTCACCAGCCCCGCGAACGGCCCTGTCCCCCGATCAGGTCGGACAATGAACAAATCCAACGCCGCTGCGGTCCACCGATGATGACTTCATCGCGACGAGCATCACAGCTGATCCTCGACACGGAACCTGTTGAGCCATCGCATGTCCCCGTTTTCTACGACACCGAGCTCACGTTGAAAACAGCGTCCGTGCCAGACACCACACCGTCTCAAAAACAACTTCGCTGGTGGTTGCGCATCTTTGTTTTGCGACTCGGCATCCAGCAGCCTTTCGGGGCTTCAGATGGTCTCTGACTGAACTCGAAGCCTGCTATGTAGACATACTTCGGTGTAGTCGTTTCTCGCTGACTGACTCCCTGCTTCCCTGTCTTATATCTTCTGTTCTTAAGCCCCGATTCGGCTGACCCCAAGTCCCAGGGGCCTGGGTCAGCACATTGCTCTCTTGCAGCTTTGACAGTCTCGCGACCATTTTCCCCTACACACATCACCGACACCTCTTTGCGTAAGGCCTGTCAAGTGTACCTGCCTTGATGGCTCCTGCTCTGTCGAGACGTCCCTGAAACCACCACGCGAGTAGGATATCTGTCTCGATTTGCAGCGCCGAGTCAGCAGTCGGGATCCTCTCCGCCAGTATCCAGCAAATCGGGACGAAATGATGCGTCGCTCTCGCCGTGACGTCCCTGCGCTGGCCGACAGGCTTGTTGCTCGCAAGCCTCTGGCAAAAGTAGGGCCTCCGCCGAATTCACTAAAATGCACGTTACTAGGGCCATCCCAAGAGGCCGGACTCTCGCGGGGATTGCTTCGACTGCTACTTAACACCGTGTAGCTCCAATCGGAAAGCCCTCAATCCTGATCCGGCGCACTCCTGTTGGAAAATACAACTACATGGAACCAAAAGCCCGCAGTCTGTTTCGTTTTTCGATGTCTGCACGCAGAGCCCCCGCCATGCCAGGTACCATATCAAGCGTCAGGTTTTTCGAACGGGTGCGCCCTGTGGCGTGATGCTCAAGTCGACTGGCTACTGCATTGTTTTTGCATTGCAGGCAAAAGCGCATCTGGTCATTGGCACATGTTGCTTCTTCACCCAGCCTGAGCGACTTGCAACATTATTCTCGTGGCGCTTGGCCGTCAACCCGTCCGCCAGGCTAATGCAGCACATCAACGGCTGGGCGTCTAGCTGCATCCCTGTGCATAACCGGACGCCCACGCTACACTGCATCTGTAGACAAGCTGTTGCTCGCGTATCTAGCCACGAACCGATGGGGGTGGTTCACGGGCGGTGTTAACAGTAGGCTGACGTTGGGCCGTTTCAAAACCACTCTTTAGTCTCCATGCATGATCTGTCACTCTGGCGATCCCCCCCCCCGGGCTATTTTGCGGGCGATCCTGCGGCTCACCAGTGCCACGGCGGACGTCCCTCCCGGCGGGGGCCATCCGTCCCGAAATCACAACTAGTCTACCACCTCGACCTGAGACTGCAAAATGATCCAGTATAGTTGAGCACCAGCATGAAGAAGTAGATCAGTTCCTCCAGTGGACTAATCAGAATTAGCCCCGCTGTCTGTCGGCCACACTCATCACGCCAAATTGCTCGCCCGGCCGTCCGACAGAACGAGGGGTCGGGGCCGACTTGTTGAACCGTGAGGGCGTCGTGGCTGAGATAGATTGTTCGTGCATTATGTACATCCCGACCATCACACGGGGCTATCGATCCCCTTGGCTGGTTTGCAATAAGCTGAACCCTCTTTTTCTTGGACTTGTGGAAAACAAGAGTTAGCCGCTAGGACGAGCCCCTTAAACGCCCATGATCCCGTGGGCTGTAGTCCGGGCGTGAACATGTTGCGGAGCAGACAAGATATCGTGCAGATGGACTCAGCTGCCCTGTCTTTGTGTCACCATTGAAAATGGCTTTCATCTTGGTTGGTCCGTCGAAAGAGGAAACGAGACGGCCTCAATTTGTGGAAATTGGGAGAGGTTGGGCCTGGAGTCAGGTCGGAACCCCTCTCTTTCCCGAAACATGACGCTTCCTTCCACGCGGGGGTATGCCAAGTGGCCATGCCAGAACATCCAGGGTTCCCATTCCACTGTATTTTTCAAGGATCCTTCTCTCGTATGCCCTTCCTGGTCTGTCCAGCTCCGTGCTCCGGTGAGTCCTCCGCCGAACTCTCGCCTCCGGCCACGGCCTGCAACGGCTCCTCAGTCCGAGCTTCTACTACCGTGCCCTCTTCGGCGTGCTTTTGGCTGGTACGTCTCTCCTTCTTGCTCTTCCTCTCTGCGAACTTGAACGGGTTGCCCAGCTCCTCGTGCTCCAGCGCGATTTCATCGAAAGTCTTGCCTTGCTCTTTCGCTTGTTTCCGGACCTTGTACGTTCTGATGAGCCAAATGAAGTGTGAGGTGAAAATACCAAGCTCCAGTATCACACTTTGTAATGTCCATTGTCAGCCCTTATGGAAGCGTGCGGATGATGGGCTTTGGGACAGTCGACTTTACCATATTATGTACAGCACACCTCCTAGCACATCAAACGTGTTTTGTGCAACTGTGAATGTTCACGTCAGCCGTTTTCCGCGAGTTCGATGTAGGGCTAATCGGGAGTCGAAAGCAGGAACTGGCATACCAAGTGCCATGAGCGAGAAAAAAGCGCCGCTGCAGTCCATTGTCAAAAATAGCTGCCAATCTGTCAGCTTCGAAGTGCTCCACCCTGCGATCAACCGTAACACAGCGTGGGTAGAAACCTTGGAACACGAACCCAGTTGATACCGACTACCCTTCCTCTCCTTTTCCAAATCTCACCATAAGGTGGTATGAGACCTGCAGCGAGGAGTACGGATGCCACTATACCCACAACCAGCACCGGCGTCTCATTGCCTTCAAGATAAAGCGGCTATTTCTGTCGTTAGCAACGTTCCTTGTCTTAAGTTGGACACAAACGTGAGATGATATGATAAAAATAATTTCATCCTTATATTTCCGCCATCCTTAAGTTTCTTTCCCAACTTTGCAACACATATTGTGACATTAGAAATTCACTCACCCGCAAGGTCAGGATCAAAGCAGCCTCCACGCCAGCACATGCAGCAGCGACAGTGATGCCCATCACCGCTGCGGCCCATGCGCGCCAGCCGCGACCGTAGACGAGGACCTGGGCCCAGCTGACGAGGCATAGCCCCATGAAGCACTGTGGCTGGACCTGGATAGGTATGTTAAAGTTCTGGATGATGCTGTAGGCGCCAAAAGGGACGCCGCACATGGCCCATAGGAACATCATACTCCCAGGAAGGCCATCGGTAGATTTTGTTCGCCAGTTTGTCCATATCTGAGGCACGAGCTGTATGCACCACAGGATCGTACCTATTGTCCCGAGGACGGTCGCCGCGACAGGAATAGAGGACTGGGGCGCCATGCTGTCTGGTATATGTTCCCTCAGGCTGAGAGAGGTGAGGAAGCGGCTGTGATGGCATATGTGACCGGCTCTTTAGGCGCTGGGTACGGGATAGGGAGCAGCAGGCTGGATATAAATGCCGTGTTTATGCCCGTGGGAATTGTGGGACAGGACGGTGCCGGATCGGCTTGGCTTCCGGCCCTAGAGGTTGTTTTTGGCAATAGAAATGACAACTTCTATTTGAGCCTGGGCCACATGTCTCCGTGTGGTTGTCAATATCTCATGCAAAATGTACAGTCGAAGAGCATCGACTTGGCGGTGCAGAAGCCGAGCAGTATTGTTTCCCAAGAGGAGCCGCCAGACTCAACCCCGATTATCACTTCTACATACACGGTCGGCAAAGACAAATTGTTGCGCCCAGAGAGTTTGTGGCCAGGGGTCAACTCAAACACCAACGCAGGAGCTTATGCGCCCATCCAGCGAGGTGGGCAGCTGTAATAGGGCCTGTCGCGGTGGTCGAAACGAGAGGCAAAAGTATCGCGGAAGAGAATGGTGTAGACCAGAAGCCTGCTGCCGAGAAAGTTGGCACAGGCAGCTGCAATCGTCAGTGAGCTCCGAACACCTGTGATCGTCCATACGCACGCTATGTTGATTTGTCTCGCGAAGGACTGATTGTTGTTTTGGCCGAGGAACTCGCGCCCCTCCCCTCCCTCCTCAACTACATTGTCAATCCGCCCGGCTGTGCTTTATTCCACATTTCTCATGATCTTTACTCAATGCAGCTTGGGCCCGGCTGCAAGTCAGTGTGCGCCCGTAGAATGGTCCGCTCGCCCCACTCACGTTTTCTCTGCCGCTGCTCCGCGCCCATGCTCCAGTGTTTTTTTGAACCTCCTAAGCTTTGATGATGACGCTCGCTGGGACCCCGGGACGGGTTTGCCGATCGCGGTCCGGACAAGGAGATTCAACTACGTAGTCCTCCAGCGAAAGGGGTCGTATCTGCTGGGGGGAGAAGCAACCCTTCCACTGGACACCACAGAGGCATTAGAGTAGGAAGTAGTCAGCAAGACGCGACGCTGCAGTTTGACAAATACACACATCATGATTAGTGACAGACAGGCGGAGTTGAGTGCAACCCTCATCAAGATATGCAATGCACAAGCTGTTTGCGTCTTGTGACTCTCACACTGTGTACGTTGAGCTGTCTGTCCGGTTCGGCCCCTTTCTAGCGTGTGCGCAAGCACTGAAGACCTGCGAAATACAGTCTGCGGATTTATTCGACACCGTACCGCCTATGAATTTTCCAGCCTTAGGAACACCGGGTCTCAAATTTTCACTCTGGCTAAGACACTTACAAAATCTCAACTACAGAATTCATTCAATTTTCACATGCAATCACATTTATCCTTGGTATTCAAGACAACACAACAAATTTTAAACCCGGAATCTTATCTTCTTACTCTGAAGGAACAGATTTCCACTTGTGGCATTTGGAGTCATTGGGAGCCCTGTTTTCTCATCGCATAGACCGTTCCTGGACCTGATTTTCTTCAAATCAAGACAGCGGGTTTCCGTTTTCCGCAACAACATGTCAGGGCCACCCGCTCCTGCGCCGTCGGCGGCGTCAAAGGCCAAGTCGAAGAAGAGGAAGGTCCAGGACGACTCACAACCACCCCGTGCCAAGAAGCAAAAGGCCAGCAAGTACGAGGAGGACGAGGAACTGCTCGACCTCGAGGCAGGAGTGAACACAGCTTTCGTCAGGATGGACCCTCAGCTACTCGCAGACCACATCGCCAGGCAGACGAAACGGTTCGGCACAGACCTGAGTTCCGTAGAGTTGAGTGACCTGTACATCAGCGCGAATGCCGTCAGGGACACGACCGATTTCACTCAGGTCAGAGTCAAGGAGAATTTGCCCGACTTCCTTGAGGAGTTTGCGGCGGAACCCGATGAGAAGGACGCCGCGGCCGCGGAGAAGGAGAGGAAGAGGCTCGGGGAGGCGCCGCCCAAGGTCGGGGCGCCTCACACCATCATCGTGGCAGGGGCTGGGCTGAGGGCAGCCGATCTGGTGCGGGCGACAAGGAAGTTTCAGAAGAAGGGGAATGTAGTTTCGAAATTGGTAAGTGTGGTGGCGGCTCTCAGGGGAGAAAATGATTGCTACATCAGGTGCAGTTGCTGACACGGGCTCAATCAGTTTGCAAAACATTTCAAGGTCGAGGAGCAGGTGCAGTTCCTCAAAAAGAGCAAGACTGGCATCGCAGTGGGGACTCCGGCGCGCTTGGAGGCGCTGCTCGACAACGGTGAGCCCTTTGCTTTGTCGCAGGCAGCCAAAATTCGGGGATGTGCTAATGTTTCTGGCAGGCGCGCTGTCAATCGAGTACCTGAAGCGCATCGTGGTTGACGCTTCCCACATTGACCAGAAGAAGAGGGGAATCATGGACATGAAAGACACCATGATGCCGCTTGCCCGATGGTTGACGAGGTCAGAGTTCAAGGGGAGGTATGCAGCCGAAGAGAAGCCTCTGGATCTTCTCTTCTTTTGAGTCTATGATATCTGCCGTGCTCGGTAGGACATCTGAGAAATGGTTCTGAATGTTCTCGGAGAGGAGAAAACAGCTACATGACGGGTATCTCGGGCAGTCTATCCCATCCGCCAAATACCTACGGGCACCTGGGTGCTTCAGGTATACAAGGTTTTCTTCAGTGGCTGGTGCAGACGTGTGGGGCCAAAGGTGTAGGGGAAGGCATCAGATTGCCCAGCAGTCATGCCTCCCTGTTCTGTTCTTGACTAGTTCAAACGCCAGGCACAACTCGTGGAAGGCGACACAGATTCCTACGAGTTCTGCATCCGGAAACAGCAACGCTTGCTGCAGTGCCAACGGAAGTCGGGAGCTGGTGAGTCCCAAGGCTTGTCCTCTTCATCAACACGAAAGAGTTCATCTCAATGACCCATGCAAGAAGGACACATCGCGGACGCTGTCGATATCAGATAGCAATCCTATTCCATCCACCCGACCGTCGTCGTTGATTGCCCTTACTTGATCCGCTAGAGGTGAACAGCCCGACACTATCAGGTCCCTAACAAGGTGGCATTGACGGCGGGCATTTTTGCATGTCTTGTTCCTTCCCTGTTGATGTGAGAACCTGGCCCGACTGACACTGGGCTCTGACCACATCACAGCCCGCTCTTTACTGCAGATGTTTGCACATTCGGAAGGAAGGCACGTCTTACTTCCATCGTTTTCCTCAACACTTTGTCTCACCCGTGGACTCTTCTGCTTTTCTCCCTCTTTCTCTTCTCTTCATCAACATCCAACCATCCGCCGCCCACCATCTCAATCATCACCAAAAACCTACAATCATCACGTTTATTGGACGTCACTCATTCTTGGCTTTTTTGGAATCGTGTCTGATTGATTTCTCGATCTTCTCTTCCTCTTTTGAACAGGCATCGCTCGTTCTCTTGGTGCCCTGTTTACATTGACGCTCTTTTTTGGAGATCATCTCTTCGCGAGTAGCAATTCGATCGATCCTCTCCTCTCTTTTGCCTTGAGTTTAGTCACATCATCACTCAAGGCCCCCATTGTTCAACATGCGTCCCGCCACTCTCTTGACCGCAGGAGGTCTCTTTGCCAGTCAGCTGACTTGGGCTCAACGCCTGCTCACTTCCGTCACCGCCAAAGACTCTCGTTCGTTCCCTTTCCCAGACTTCTCTGCCGTTGCTGCCGCATTACTGACGCGCAGACCAGAGCTCGGAGATGACACTCCCAACACGGGGGATGTTCATCCTGCCCAGTTTGATCCTGAAAGTCTGGGCTTTCCTCACACCCTCGACATGAATCCCAAGTCACCTGAAGTTCAGCTTGAGATCAACATCCACGTGGACGCTGTCCCGTCCATCGACACATTGAAGGCCACATCTGATCTTACCGTCACAGCTTTCTCTGCACCCACCGGCTCCATCGTCACTGCAGTTTCCTCCATGGCTGGTGTGATCTCTGTCTTGCCGGCTTCTGGACCTGCTTCCCCTCCTCCTTCACCTGCCAATGCTGCCATCCTCTCCGTCCCCACTGGTCCTATCAACCTCTCCGCACACATCCGTGCAACCAACAGCTCACACAGCCTGAGTGATGCCAAGCTTTCCCCTGAAGGTGAGAAAGACGTCTCCCACCTCATTGGCGACGACTGCAATGACGGCGGCCTCGGTAATGGAGCCGGACTGGGTAGCCCAGGTGGCTCTGGTGGCCTCGGCGGTCCTGGCGGCCTGGGAGGTGCAGGCGGGCTCGGCGCCGCTACTACTGTGACCGTTCTTGCCGTTCCTGCGGGCGGAAGTGGCCTAGGTGCAGGCGGTCTCGGGGGCAGTGGTCTCGGAGGCAACGGAGCTGGAGCTTACGGAAATGGAAATGGTCTCGGAGGCTCTGGTCTTGGTAGCAATGGAGCTGGAGCATATGGAGGTGGTTCTGGTCTCGGTGGCTCTGGCCTTGGTGGCTCTGGCCTTGGTGGCTCTGGCCTTGGTGGCTCTGGCCTTGGTGGCTCTGGCCTTGGTGGCTCTGGCCTTGGTGGCTCTGGCCCTGGTGGCTCTGGCCTTGGTGGCGGCAACGGAGCCATGGAATGCGGAAATGGGAACGGTCTCGGCGGTTCCGGTCTTGGCGGCAGTGGAGCCGGAGGTGGAAATGGCCTCGGCAATGGTCTCGGCAGAAATGGCCTCGGGGCTGGCGGACCTGCGACAATCACGGTGCTGGCTTCTCCTGGTGGTGCCGGCTCAGGTGTGGGAGGTTCAGGCCCAGGGGGCTCTGGTCTTGGGGGTTCTGGCCTTGGAGGTTCCGGTCTTGGAGGTTCCGGTCTTGGAGGTTCCGGTCTTGGAGGTTCCGGTCTTGGAGGTGCAGGCGGACTGGGCAATGGCCAAGATTGTGCCGGCCTTGGAGGCTCAGGGCTGGGAGGCTCAGGGCTGGGAGGCTCAGGGCTGGGAGACTCAGGGCTTGGAGGGTCAGGGCTGGGAGGGTCAGGGCTAGGAAATGGCAATGGGCTCGGTGGCAATGGAGGCCTCGGCGGACTGGGAGGTCTCGGTGGAGTCTCTGGTCCAGCAACAGTCACGGTTCTCGCCTCACCCGACGGATCACTTGGTGCCGGATCTGGTCAAGGATCTGGCAACGGGCTCGGTGGATCTGGCCTTGGAAACAATGGTAACGGCCTGGGCGGATCAGGTTCCGGAACCGATGACTGCGAAAGCGGCCTGGGCAATGGCAACGGCCTCGGATCAGGCGGCGCGGGCGGCCTAGGAAGTGGACTCGGCGGCAACGGCCTCGGCGGCAACGGTGCTGGCGGTGCTAGGAACGGAGCAGGCGGAGCCATCGTCTCGACCGTCGCTGTTGTCACTATTCAGGGAGGAGGGATCGGCGCTAGGACGCTTGAGGTTGCAGGAGACTCGAATTTGGCCTATGCAACACGGCCGGCTTACTCTGCGGCGTACATCGCGCAGTCCTCAGCTTCTGATGGACGAGGCCCATCATCTCACCTGGCCCTTGCTGTCTAGGCCGCGGCAGTGTTCGGAATGTACACTCCACTGTCGACCCTTCTCGGAGTCTGATCGCCACTATCCATTGCCAACATCCAACAGCTTTTCTCCTGCAACATCGACGAGCCCTCGAGGCCACTGCGACCTCTTGCCGTATCCTGTCGGCTCTTATCTCTTACACGACGACACGACTTTGGCGTGGCGGATGGGATGGCTTGGTTGTTTTATTCTTCGAATCTTATCAAGAAAGGAGACCATGGAGTGTCAGAGTAATGAGGAGGTTTCTCGTTTGCTGTCATGTATTCAGCTTATGGGTGTTGTTCTGCTCAGACTTGATAGGCTTCTAGACACGCCACAACAATGTTAGACGCTGCTGCTAGCTTATGACTTAAAGAAGACAGTTGCACCACCGTCTACAAGTCACACTTCATCCACAACGCCCTCGATCTAGACATTTCATCCCTCGATATTGCGGTTTCAAGCAGGTGATGAGCAGCAAGCGATTTGAGCCAGTCCAAGCTCTTGTCTCCAAGGCCCGCATCGTGGGCCACAGAGTATGCCTCAGGGAATTCATGTGGGATTTGACCCGCTCGAAGAATGCAACCGGGTTTTTAGTTCTGACACCATCGTGGACGGCCAGTTCTACTGATGGAAAGACGAGCTAAGGCCACGCTCAAATCATGGGTGAAGCTGCCGGCGCATTGAAGCCCGGGGTGCCATTTCCCCCGGACCTGGTGTCAATTGCAGCAAGGAGTCCAATTGGGCATTCGAAGCACAACCAAACTGTGGGATGTCATACAATAGAGCTCCGTCTCCCCAGAAAGAATTTGTTTTCCAGAATCCTACATCGCACATTGCGGTGGGTTGTATAAGGCCAGGGGAAGAAACCAGGTCATAACCAGCCCAGGATATTTGTCGTTGTGGTTTGGTTTGGGCTACCGAGATACCTTGATGATAGCGGGTGAGCTTAGTGGGTGTAGGCTTATCTTATCTAAACTGCACTGGGAATCGTTGTCCGAAAAAAAAATCCCAGACAACTTTTTTTCCTCGACAGCAGAATTCCCTGCCTAGACTTATTCCCAGCCCAATTCCCAGATTCTTCGGTCGCGTCCCTTCTTTTTTCGAATACATTCAATTCCACCAACCACTACACGACCACTCAAGGTCATAGTTACCTCAACATGGCGAGGACAGCAGAGCCTACCGCCATCAAGGCGGACAAGTCATCCAAGAAGCGAAAGCTGAGCGACGTCGAGGACCCTGTCGATCAGCAGGCAGCCGACGACAAGGCCGCACGCAAGGCCGCTAAGAAGGCGAAGAAGGCGAAGAAGGAAGCCAAGGCTAAAGAGGCTGACGAGCCAGCCACAAGTGACAAAAAAGAAAAGAAGGACAAGAAGACCAAGAAGACGAAGTCTGAGCCCCAACCTTCCAACGAGCGGGATGCAGTGATCGAAGACGTGGCCAAGATAGAGAAGAAGAAGAGGAAGGCCGAGAAGGCGCAGAAAAAGCTCGACGAGGGGGGCAAGAAGAACGAGGGAGAGAAGTCTTCTTCCAAGAAGTCCAAGAAGTCCAAGAAGGAGCAGGCTGAGGAAGACAAGGGACAGGAGCCGGAAGATGCAGATGAGCAAGAGGACGAGTCTGATGAGCAAGATGAAGGCGAGGCGAAGCGCGAGAAGTTCATCTGCTTCATTGGTATGTCTTCTCTCTCTGCACACTGTCAGGCCAGACCAGTGCGTACGCGATACTAACCTCCGTCGCCCAACGATACAGGCAACCTCCCTTTCACGGCGACCCAGGCCGACGTGGAGGCGCACTTCGCGTCGCTGAAGCCGAGTGCGGTGCGGCTGCTGACGGAGAAGGGCACGGGCAAGTCGAAGGGAATCGCGTTTGTCGAGTTCGACAACTACTCGCACATGAAGACGTGCCTGGCCAAGTTCCACCACACCGAGTTTGTAGATCCTCAGGGCGGCGAGGCGCGGCGCATCAATGTCGAGCTCACGGCGGGCGGAGGCGGCAAGACGGCGGCGCGCAGGGACAAGATCAAGGCCAAGAACGCGAAGCTCAACGAGGAGCGGGCGCGGCGCATGCAGGCTGAGGAGGAGGCTAAGGCCCTCGAGGGCAAGGGCAAGTCGGCCCGCAAGCAGCAGGAGAAGAAGGACGCCGCGTCGGCGGAGGCGGAGCAGCAGCCCGAGCAGCAGGATGAGGACTGGGTCCACCCTAGCAGGAGGGCGCAGATGAACTCTAGCGAGGCTGACGATGCCGACGAATTTGACAGCGGCGCCCGGGGCGGCGGTCGCGGTCGCGGGGGCAGGGGTGGCCGTGGTGGACGCGGAGGTCGTGGTGGACGCGGCGGGCGAGGAGGCCGCGGAGGTCGCGGGGCACCGCGCCGTTGGTAGGGGCAGTGACCTTTTGTTCCTGGCCGGCGGCGGTTCGTAGGGTGATCCGGGCGGACTGTTCTACCTTTACTGCAGCCCGTGCCCGAGTCCCCGGCCCCGGAGCCGGGGGTGGGCAGCTTTTTGGGGGCTCACTCAAGGTCCAACCAACTACGCAACGCAACGCCTGCAAGCACGGTCCCTACTGGACTTCGTTTGCCCGGCCAGCACATTCACCGCGAGGAGTCACGGAACATTTGCCATTTGGGATGCATGCGAGACGGCAAAGTGGCAAAGCGAGACCCACGGAGAATTTACCTCCGGCTCGTGAGCATAGGAGTGGGTACGATCACCCGAGCTAATCTGGCGAGAAACTTCGACGGGCTGTTTCTCGACCAGTTCGAGGCCCGAACGATTCAAAAAGTTAAGGCCCGTCGGACGACAGCGGGTGCCCAGCCCATCCGCACTCTATTCCTGGCCAGTCTCAACAGCGCGGGGGAAAACTTCGGCGCAGCGGCGTCAGGCCCCAATTGAAGTTGCCCAGTCGCGCAGCTCCGAAAGGGCGGGAATCGTGGCAATGATGGGCCAGATGACAGCCAGTGGCTGACTTGCTGAGAATGTTGTTGAACGTCGTGGATTTTCACTCTACTCTTGGAAATCTTGTGGCAATGATACCCCTAATACCCCGAAATCAACTCAATAGACGGCATTCAGAGAGCGAGAAACACATCCTGAAAAGATTTTAGACGATACTTCCTTTTCTACGGAAAACGCCATCGAAAACATCACATCTCCCATCTCTCTTGCAGTGGTGTTGGGGGTCGCAGGTGGTGATGGTTGGTTTGACATGTAGTAGTTTCCCGTCCCTAATGACCATTTCCTTTGGTAGAAAAAAGAGACAAGATCGCAGCCCTTCCTCCATTTCCGTATTCCTCGGCTATCTACAGAAAAAGCAAATATCAAATCGTGGATATCCTTTGGTGACTGGCGTGAAATGCCCATTCTGCTGAACAGATCGCGAGAAAGCAAAAAGCGACGGCGAGGTGAGGTTCAAAGTCTGGTACCTCATGCTCCAGATAAGTTGAGCCGGCAGAGCTGGGATGGGACACTGCGATTTCTGCGAGAGCCAGCGTGGCAGGTAGAAACGGGTGAATCCTGGCCGCGCGCCTCTCTGGCATAATATACGCCGTGGATTGTAGTATAACCTGGTTCCCGACCGTTCCCCGTTTCTCTCCAAGTCCAGCTCGTGGCGTGCCAGCCGTAAAGGAACACGCGATACGATCGTTTCGCCAAAACCGTCCTTTCCGTCCTTCTATTTGACTGACGCTCGAGATATTCGACTCATCCGTCCTTTCTAGAGGCTTTTCCATCCGTTGCACAGAAGGGGCACATTAAACAAGTTCGGTCGACAGAGCGACAGGCTTCGGTTCGAGTTCGACGTTTACAGGATGGTGCATTTCGACTTCTTGGGCTTGGTGGGTTGAGGCCTGGGGTTAAGGACGGCACTAGACACATCATTAATTAGCGTTGTGATTCTTCTAGTATCACGGAAATTCCAGCCCTGAGGCTGGGCTTTGGCTTTCATACCGGATGGCCTCGTCGAAAACACTTTTCAGGTTCCGTTGGGTCAGAGCAGAGCACTCGAGGTACTTGTGAGCCTTGATATCCTTGGCGCACTTCAGCGCCTCGTCGTACGATACCGGCTCCATTCTCTTCTGTCGGAGACTCTCCAGTGTCTGGGGGTCTTCCCGCAGATCGAGCTTAGTGCCAACGAGTATGATAGGGATGTTGGGCGCATGGTGGTTGATCTCTGGGAACCACTATCTCATCTATCAGTATTCTGTCCCGTGTTGTCTGGGCCAGCCCGTCTGATGAGATAGGCTGACGGGGAGTTGACGAACCTTGGCCCTGACGTTGTCAAAAGATGGCGGGCTAACAATGGAGAAGCAGATGAGGAAGACGTCTGTCTGGGGGTAGGAGAGCGGGCGCAGTCTATCATAGTCTTCCTGTCCAGCGGTATCCCACAATCCCAAGCTGATTGGCTTCCCATCAACCATCACACTTGCAGAGTAGTTGTCGAAACTGTTCCAAAAGCATTGTCAGAATTTTTGCCACTAGTATCGTTGGTGAATGTTTGGGAGCTGGAGTTGGATGTCGAGATGTGACAGGGGCGGTCAATAAGGGCGGGCTGCGCTGGCGTCACGTACACTGTGGGGATGTATTCGCCAGGGAAGGCATTCGTCGTGTAGGAAATGAGCAGACATGTCTGAAAGCGTGGATGTCAGTAGTTGATTGCGGGCGATGCAGACTGACAAACTTGACTGACCTTGCCGACAGCACCGTCACCTGTCACGACGCACTGCAGTTGATGGTTTGCATGGTTAGCCCGACTTGCACAAGCCCCTCAGGAGGGGGACGACAGCCACCTGCCATCCTTTTGTCTTGGGGACGGGGTGGCGGGTGCACGAACCTTGAGAGACTGAACTCCAGGTGCAGCCATGTTGTGTTAAGAGATGCACTCGGGAGTGCGACGATATGCAGAGGTTGAGGTGGTGTCGAGCTTCCAGCAGGTGGTGGGATGCGACGATGACCTTGGTTGGGATGTGTCGGTCGGCAAGGTGGAGTTGAAGCAGGATTGGTTTGGGTTGGTTTGGGTTGGACTGGACTGAGCTGGGCTGGACCGGACCGACTGGATTGTGAAAGGCGGTCTCGCAGGTCGCTCGCTGGCAGGCTGGAGCAGGGCAGGGCAGGGCAGGGCAGATGGATTGATAGAGAGAAGGTCGAACAAGCACCTCTTTGTGTCGCAGAAGAAGATGGACAGGTTAAAGGGCCCGGAGCTATGTGGTTGTAATGCAATGTCGAACGGTCACTGTCAAGATCCAAGCTGGGTTGCTGCCGCATGAAAGTTAGAAACGTTTTGACACAGCCGGAACAGATCGATGCCGCAGGGAGGACGGGTCTACCACACGGGCTGACGGGGAGGGAGGTGCAGGAGGTGCTGGTGTGTTGGTGCGGGTGGTTGAGAGGGAAGACCCAGGGTCAGGCAGGTGGGTAGGTAGGGTAAACGGTATGTAGGCAACACAGCGGCGGCAGCACCAGCAGCACCACCACCACCAGCAAGGAGCAAGGAGCAGGAGCAGCAGCAGATGGAAACCGACCCTAGGCCGACTAGCGGGTAGCAGGACGGGTGGCTAGTGGACCACCCTGAGGAGCTCGAAGGGGTCAAGGCGACCGGGCGAGATAGCATGTATCTCTTGACCGCAGTTTGTATGACGGCGCTACCTAACCTAGCCCAGCAGGTACCCGACCCGATGTGCCAAAGTGGGGTGGGGTGAGTGGGAGTGCGTGAACATGAGGAGGGGACACTGCAGGTACCTAGGCAGGTAGGTCTACCTCGTCGTTCTCGCCCTGTACAGACCAAGGCGGGCCCGAGAAGTGCTGCAGGTTTGCTGAAGAGGAGAGTGCAGCAGCAGCAAGGGAATGGGCAACAGGCAGGTTAAGACCAAGGAAACGAGAATACTGAGCAACATACCAGTCGTGGAGATAGATGGTGGATAGATGGAGATGGACGGGCGGATGCACAGAGATTGGCGGCAGATTGAGTCGGCTTGCTGCTCCCTTTTCCCTTTCGTTGTTTGAAGAAGGAGGAAAGGGAAAATCCGATCGGCCTACAGGAGGAAACAGAACAAAGTAAAGCTATGGCCTGGGCTGGCAGGTAGAAGCGTGGTACTATGTAGTAATGATGAAGAGCGTCAAGGTAGCAAATAGGAGATGCAACTCAAGGGGGCCAGCCCGTGCCTGGTTGAGCGATCTGTGAGGTTGCACTTGGTCTCGAAACGGCCGACGGGACGGAGATCCTGGTGGGGACCGAGTCCCAGTTATCCTATCCTTATGTATAACGGTTGCCAAAAGCTGAGTGGCTGGCCACGCAACGCTCGCGACCAAACAGCTCGAAGAGGCAGGCGGGCAGGCGGGCGGCTGGCAGGTGGGAACCGACTGTGAATGTGAAGCTGTGATGGAGTTGGTTGGTCGAGTGCTGTGTGGTGCCGCGCAACTCGGAGGAAACAAATCTTGGGAACCGGGGTTGCTGATTGATGGATGAAGATTGCTTGTGTCTTGCTGTCTTGTCCGAGGAATTGGAAACTTCGGAAACAAGGGCACAGTAGATGAACGACTTCGGATGGCCTGGAGCCCCCAACTCGTCTTACAGGACCAACTGTTGTAAAGGAATGTCATGGATCGTTAGATGTTTGGAGTGGCGGGCTGGCCCATCCGGCTGCTTAGCTCTTGTCGGGCGCGATTGAGACCCGTCGAGGCGGAGTGGCTGTGTCACGGTCACGGAGAAAGACATGAGGTCTTCTCGGAAACACTTTCGTCTTATTCTCAGGGACACGGATTCCCAGGCGAGCTTCAAGGGGGGCACGCTCACCCAGCCATCGTCTCCGGCCGACTGATGATTCTTCAGTCAATAACGATCTTACGTATCAGTCTGATATCCATACAGCGCCTGGTCCGCGGCGGAGACGTCGTGTGTGAGCCATCTACCTCCCCGGGTTCTGGACAAGTCATGTCGAGTCGTCCTCATACATTGCTTGGCACGGCATTGGCCCAATACTTTGGCCTCCAATCCCGTGCCATTTTATCATCTACGCAATACGGTTGGAGTGAGTGAGTGATGAGTGTGTGTGTGTGTGCCCCAGCAGTTCAATCAGCCCATCCCACGCGGGCAGCGCTGTGGGTCGCTAAGCCGGGCGAGTGCTGTCAGAATGTCGGGTCCTGGCGCGACTTGAGGCAAGTCCTGTAACAAGGCTCTTGGGCATGGAACGCGAACGGCAGGGACCACCGTTCTCGCCCTGGTTTTAGCCCACCCAGGGGTTGCCGGGCTGGCCAGGCGTGCCAGGCTGGGCCGAGGCGGAAAGGTGCATTTCGTGATTCGTTGTTTCAAGAGTCGTTTGCAACGACCCTTCCCACGCAGCCCGCTCGCGGTGCTGGGCGGGCGCGGATGCGGGATGGAGAAGGGGGGGGGTGGGTGCCCCGGCCTACCTAGTATGTATGGCCAGATACGGCCAAGGGTGTGACACACGCCACCACTGTCACCAACTCCGTGCGCCCGTCTCCCTGCTCTGGCCCATCTGCCCTCCGGCCTCAGGTCACGGCCAGGACGGCCCAGCAGCTGACGACACGTCCTGCATGCTGCTGCGCGCCTGCATATACTCCATATACGTACCCTCACTGGCCCCTCCCCCGGGTCGAGTCAATCTTCACCTCGCCCTGTCAGGCTGCCCAGGAGCCTCTTGCCGCCGCAGCTAGGATCCCACTCGGGCGACAAGGTTGCTTAATGGGAAACCTTGGAGCTGGCGAGTCTGGAAGCCGTCCCCCCCCCCCCCAAAATGAGGGAGATGGTGTCTTGAGAGCGTAGCAGACAGAGACCTCTTCCAGAGGATGCAACAGACGTTATGCCAGCCGATCCGGGCCCCACGCCCATGCTCATTCCTCGCGCATCGCCAAAACCAAGACTTCAGCGTCAGGCCTGAGACAAGCACTCTTGGGACGAAGACGATTCGGGAAGACGCTCTCGCTCGGTTATGTCCGACGTCAAAAGCCTGCCTTCGTCAACTCGGTGACAGTGATCACCACATGGATCATGGCAACAGGCTCAGAGCAAAACTTTTGGCTGAATTCAATTCTTGTTTGCCCGGTCCCCAAAGCCTAAAGCATTTTGCCTTCCTCATGTCGTAAACGAGGCAGAAATACCCCATAGGCTTTAAAAGCAGGCGGGCCCGTGCTGCCAGCCGGAGCAGCGGGGAGATCCTGCTTGAGGCACCCGGCGCTCATACCTCAAGTGCTCGGCGCCCTCTTCCTCCAACATCCACCACTCCGGCTGGCGGGCTGGCGGGCTGGCGGATCGCATCGAGGTCTCGCACTATTCACGGCCTGGTGTTAAGCCGCCTCAAAATTCGAAGAGATTACCCTGGGCCCTGGTTGCCGCCCAGATCGACATCGAATTCTACGACATGATCTAAACTCGGCTCACTACAACGTGACTTCGGACACACCTCCGGTTGTGCTGGTCAGGACGCGACGGCCACTCGCCCCAACGCAAATTCAATTGCGATTGCCTTCCTCCATACAAAACACACAATTGACTCAAGACTCACAGCGCAAATTTCACCGAGGACGGCACTGTGCGCTTTACCGCCGGCAATAGACTTTCCAACCAATTTCTCCCGCCGCCCTGATAGAAGAGACGTGTCTCGGAGTATTTCGATCACGCAAAGCACAAGACAGCAATTCACGGATTTGAGCACTGCTTACCGTGACTGTCGCCAGATTGGTGAGCCGTGGGTCCTCAGTCATCTCGCCCAGTACGTGCGGGTGGGTGCAGAGCGCCACCGGCGGTCCCGAGGTCCCAGTGTGTCCCTAGGAGTTTGGATTTTGGCCCAGGCGCGAGAGAAGCGTCTTGCCCCGAATAAGAAAAGATTTGTCCTGTAAATAAGCTCTGTTCCCTGACGCATAACCTGATGAGAATTCTGACATGGGCTTCGCGGCTCCAGAATGATGGGGTTTATTGAGTATCGTAATGATGGCTGGGAAAGTACTGTTGCTGGTCTAAGTGCTGTTAAAACACATTGCGCAGGCAAATACGGACGGTCATAATGAAACCCCTTTCAAATAGCAATATTCATCTAGATCTGACACTTGACATGCCGCTCTGCTGCCACTGCAAATCCAGCCCGGTCAGTCAGCAAGAAGAAGAATAAGAAGAATAAGAAAAAACGAAAAGAAGAAAGGTGAAAATCGATCACCGGTCGATTATTATACTGGTATACGTAGCCGTATCATCACTACACCATGGCTTGCTGGACGAGGAATTGCAAGACAGTAGCATCTGCTTGCTATTAGGGTAAAGTCTGACTAGTCTCTTCGTATCTGAGACCACGCTAAATATCACCATAGCAAAAGACTCACGAGAGTTTTAATAATTCGGTCTATTTGCTCATATCTGTGTTTATCTCGAGATTGCTAACCTAATGGTGGGAGACGATAATCCTCGGCCGTCGTTAATGGTCTATACGGCGTCGCTTTGGCACATCCACAGTTGCCGCAGAGTCCTCGAAGTCTATACATGGATGAGGTCCGATTTTAAAGCCAACTCAACTAGCCGCGCGGTAAATATACACTCGATGAATCAATATAGTAAAACAGTTCCCCTACCTTCTACAGCCACACGTTCTCCCCCGCCCCCCTTCATGTCTTGTTAAAGCTTGACGGCTTTTATAATTTTAAAACAAAATTTGTACATTGTGGCTAAAGCCTAGAGTTAAACTGGGTATGGATCACTAGGCCTTTATGCTTCGTATCTCCTGATTATCTTAACCTGATATCAAGGATATTCGTCAGTACAAGACATAAAAGCAACTCAGACCAGAAGTTAAATAACCACCTCAAACCAAAGACTCAAATCTCCTCTCATTGGCCAGCTTCCTCCTTCTTGCTAGCTGTGCATCGAATAGACTGGCCGGGGAAACTGCAGTCCCGCGGCTGACGAAAGTCCCGTTCGAGCCCGTCGTGATCGATCCGGTGACCCCAACTCCCCAATTTACCCCCAACGGCGGACTCTGAATACTCGTGGGGCCCCTGACATTCCAAGCAACACCTGCGTTAATAGCCCACCCGTGGCCGGTCCCGGCTGTGCCGCGGTTCACCAGATCAACAGGCGCGCTGGTGTGATCGGCGAGGAATCCGTGCGCCCACCGATGATGAGGGTAGAGCGACTGCCTCAGCCCCCGGGCGACGTGCCGAACCACCGCATTGGGGCCGGGGGTTGTGCTGTCTGTGGCGACGGCGAAGGCCACCGCAGAGTCGAGGCCATACTGTCCACTGTTCTGGACGAGGACCTGCGACCCCGCGATCAAGATGTCTGCCGGGTAGCCGCCTGAGTTGTTGGCGTCGTTGTCGCGGAACATGCCCACGTCGGATATGGTAATACGGCTGGCATTTCGTTGTACCGTAATGAAGTTGTTAAACCCTGTGAGGTTGACACGGCGGATGTAACTGTCCACCGTCCAGTAGTTGACAGATATGGCGGGTGAGTTACAAGGGTCTTCGATGCCAAGGGCTAGTCCAGCGCAACTTGGTGAGAGTGTCACAGAGAAGTCCTCTAGACCAATCTCGGCAGAGGTAGGTGGCGGCGTATATGTGGATAGGTAGGGACTCATGTAGTTCTTGTCGAGGGCATCAGTCAGGGGAACGGTGAGCGTTACATTGTTTCCCGATATAGACTTAATTACGCGAGGCTGCTGGATAAGTCTGCCAACCTGTGAGATACGTCAGTTGATGTCGTTACAAGGAGGTATTTGTCCTGGCACTACGCCGCGGGCTAGACACGTACACCGATCCAGGTCTGATGCGTTCCATTCCGTACCAGATCTGCCATGCCATTGTCTCTGATCCACTTAGCTGTAGCAGCCCGATTTACAAAGACAGTCTGCCCGGCACGGAAGCCCTTGGCGTCACTGACGGTGACGACGCTAGAACCAATACCGACAAAGGTATTTGTTATGCTGCTGGAGAGAGAGGGATTCACTTTGCGGTCCGTTCCGTTCCCCATGCTAAATACTGGCCGCCCGGTCGACATTTTGCCGAGAGAAACTTTCGTAGAAGATACGCCGGAGCCCCTCAGAACGACATTGCTGGCGAGATCGAGCCCGGAGGAGATTGGAAACGTCCCTTCCCCTAGCTTCACAGCACCGCCTCCGGCCGCGGAGACTTGGTTTAAGGCGGCTTGGATACGGGCAGTCTGGTCACCACTTGAAGCTTCCAGAGTGACCAGGGACTCAATAGAAGATGGAAGTGAAACGTCCGAGGATCGGTATCCAGCGAAGCTGAAGTCGGGCAGGCGATTGCCTTGACCGTCTGTGATCGTGGTCCAGTCAACTGTGGCCAGGCCTGAACAGTAGCTGAGCATGAGCAGCCAGGAAAAAAGTAATGGCTGGTGTCGGTGCATTCTTATTGGGAATGATTTGGGGCGTGTCTTGAAGATTGAAGGGTTGAATAAGTACCTGGGTAATTACTAAGTAGGGATGAAAACATTCTGTGGAAGTATATGGGTTTACCTCAACATTTTGTACTTTCTGAGCACCGCAGCTGTCAATCACAGCTAGAGTGGGGACTTCAAAGCAACGTTCAACGTCTGAATCAGCCGCGAATCAGCGGAGCGCAGGAAAACGCCCTGTTTTGATGGCAGGGTGAACTGGCAATTTTCACGTGGCACGGAGTACTTCGGCTTTCGTGTTGGCATGGCGGTGGCTGTAGATAAGAACGGGAAGGTGCCTTGGGCAGGCTGTAGGATGCCCGGGTATAACTGCATTTACACGATGTGTGGCTGAAGATCACGTTGACGAAGGACTGCCAGGGCGACCACCCTGCACTCTAACGTTTCTGCCTAGGCACAGTTCTGATGCTTGGTGTGTTACCCCCGCCGGGCTGAAAGCCACGCCCTCCCTAATCCGATCACAAGCGGTTCATCATGAATGGATTTTTGCATTTATATTTATAATCATACATTTGGAAACGGCGAGGAAATTTTGTCAATGGTCTCGCCGCTTCTCTTTCTCGCCCTTGCCTCCTGCTCTGTGTCACCCACTCCATTATCATCTAACCCAAGATAGTTGATGCGAGCGCTCTTGTGACCTTGAAACAAGGCAAACAGCGAGGCTGTGCTTGAATTGCATGCAAATTAGCACCCGATTAAGGCCGGGCGTAATCCTAAATAAAACCCTAGAAGATTAAGACACTGAATAAAATTTGGCGTCTATGTCCGAAAACCTGCCGTATCAGCCTCTTTCCTCTGCATCACTCTGATTTGGATTCACTTTTTAAGATACAATCTGCGACATCAGCAGCCACCTTGTCTCAGCAGTTTAACTGTGTTAGAACATCGCATGGAGCCGAAACACGGGAATAAGTGTGTTATACGACCACAGAGCTATCCTTCACTGAATATATTATCTCGTTGTGTCTCAATGCCTGACCTGTCTAGGGCCGATGCATGGGCCTCGAATTGTCCGCAGGCCAAGCCAGCATCTGTGTCAGGGGTATTGGTTACATAATTGGCAATCTATATTATCTTGGCAAAGAACCCCGAGATTAGACCCGTAGTAGTAATACTATGCCTCCACTACAAAGAACCTATACTAGCTATAAAAAAATAGCTACCTAGAAGAAAGAAATAAAAAAAAAGAAAGGGTAATAATTAGTAGTTTCTATTCTAAATATATTACTCCTTACTAGTACCTATACCCTACCTATATTATATATATTTATCTACTTTATTTATAACCTTTAACCTTAATAATCTAATTATTCTTACTCTTATAGAAAATAAATTATTTAAGATACTAGTATAATACTTAATATATAGCTTTTATATTTATATACCGGTATTATTATATTAAAGTAGGATAAAATATATAACTTTTAGCTTAAAGCTAGCTAGATTTTATATTTTTAGGTAGCTTAAAACCCTATTAATACCTAGGTTACTCCTAGGTCTAATATTAGGGATATAATACCTAACTAGTAGCTTAGTGGTACTAAACTAAAATATAAGAAAAAAAAGCTTAATTAATAACTATAAGATAAAATAATTTAATAATACCTTTATACTAAATAAGTAAAACTTATATTACTTTTTAGTAGTAAGGGTAGCCTAGCCCTTACCCCTAGATTAGCCCTAAGGGTTACCGGAAACCTTACCCCCTCTTTAAGGGAATATAATTTAAGTATTATAGGTATAATACCTAAGCTAGTCTACTACCCTAGTAGTCTCCTTATACTTACTTATAATAGTAACTTATATATAACCCTATAAACCTTTTTATATAATTTTTATTATTATTTTTAACTATATAAGATCTTAAAACTATAAGAGTAGGTTAGGTATATTATATATTATTTAAAAGAAGTATTAAAGTAAGATTAAATTAGCTTTATTATAAGGTAATAAAGTTAAGAAATTAACTTTTTAGTTACTTTTTTAAAAGATTTTAAATAATTCTTATATAACTAATTATCTAACCCTACTATATATACTATTATAGTAACTATAAGGCTTATATACCTTATA
>JADAZS010000132.1:0-140739 GCA_014872975.1 Diaporthe citriasiana | reverse complement strand
TATAATAGTAATCTTTTTATAATATTACTTAATAGTAGCCTAAGAGTAACTAAATTTAGCCTCTAGCTATTTATTTAATAATAAGTACTTAAGGTATAAGAAGAATTATAACTACTATAACTTAGTACTTAATAGGTAGTAGCTAGTTATTATAATAGCTTTATTTACTTATAGTAATAGTAATAGTATATTTCTAGAGGGGAAATATTAACTACCTTAACCCCTTAGTAAAATTTGGTAGTGTGTGTAGGCCTTGTATATATAGACTAGGGGGGGGGGGTTTACTTTGTATGCAAGGGACAGGGGTATTTTCTTCCCTGGCACCGCTACTATGTGACTGTGCACGCCCACATTCTGCGTGACGAGTGTGGATATACCGGATCAATACCCTACTGGGATGAGCTTACGGATGCGACGCTTAGCCACCTTAATGAGAGCGCCATATTTCAGTCTGATGTTTTTGGCGGCGATGGCAAGCTCTTGGACGAGGACACAGATATTACTGATAAATGTTTCCGCGACGGGCCCTTTGTCAACCAGACCCTACGCCTTTGGTGGATTTTAGTGGGAAATGTGGGCCGAATGGGGTCGCACCGACTTACAACACCTCCGATATACAACCGAGTACTACATCTACCGTAACCTGTCAGCTACGGCGTTGGCTAGCGGTACAACTCAGGCTGATTTCGACACCTGTAGGACCTATGAGAACTACACCGAAGCTTGGCAATACTTCGCTGGCACAATACATGGACAGGGCCACAGCGCCGTTCGAGGAGTTATGGGCCACGTTGCTAATTCTCCCGGCGACCCATTGTTCTTTCTGCTTCACACTTGGCTAGATGCAATGTGGTGGAAGTGGCAGTCGCTCAATCTAACTTCACGACTGACAGAGATGGGTGTCCCAGTGATACTATCGGCCTCTTTTCTCTTGTTGCGGAAGATGTTACTGCTGCAGAGGTCATGGACGTGAGGGGAGATGTTGTTTGTGCTGAGTATGTGTACTAATGAAATTAATGAAATGTCACCTTCCCCTGGCTCGGAACTGTTCCGCAGAAAGATAAGCTCCTGTTGGTTGCGTGTTGACAGCAGGGGAGACTTCCCGCGTGCGAAATAATTAAAAATACGCCCTGCGAGCTGCTTCCCTCAGACAGAATAGCTCAGCAATTGCCTAACTACCCTGCCGCCTCTTCGGACACCCAGCTTTTCTGCCGTCACCACATCACAGCAACGTGAGGGCCGCAAATTCGCGGCTTCGTTTTATTTTTGTCAAAACTTCCTTGGATATATCCTGCATATAGATAGGCTACTCTGTGGCACAGCTAACAAACATTCATCTCTATTTTGAGTATGGGCGTTCTCAAATTCGACCTCAAAATCAGAGTTCAAAGAGTTGGACGTCGTGGCAATTCTTGCTCGTTACTTGTTGCGCTTGTCTACAGGTGACGCACCTCCCAGGCGGCCAGGCCAATCGAACCTTGGAACTGAGCGGCTAGGGCAGTGATCCCCTGCTAGCTGCCTGGGTTCAGGTCTAAGTCTTCGCCAACAGGCTGGCGCATGCAACTCTGTTTTCTCCAAAGCCAGCACAAATCGAACCGTACGCCCTTCAAGCCCCCCATCACATCTCGAGGACAGGCAAGACAATATGGGTCAGTTTATCAAAACCCACATTTTCTCTCGTCATGCCGGGCACAGACACGGTAAAGAATCGAGCTCTTGCGAACACGAACCGGCAGTCGTACTCCAGACCAGCTTGCTGCCAAGCCGACAAATTTGGGATTTTGACGGAAGCGACGTCACAAAGCTTCCTACCAATTCCTATGAGTCACACGATCATGAACATGAGGCATCTCCTCCATCTTCGAGTTTACAAGAAGCGGTCCCGGACTCCACAAGTCATCACCATTGCCCCCCGTCAACTTTCGAGGGGCTATCACCAGAAATTCGCCTGAGAATTGTCGATTCTGGCTTATGCGTAGAAGATCTCCGTGCAGCGGTCTGTGCATCACCCGCTTTGCATCGACAGTATCGGCTTGCTGATCGCAGGCTGATGCTGCGGTCCGCTCTTGATACGTCGCTGGGGCCTGCTCTTGTTGACATGTGGGCCGTCCACAAAACGGGCAAAATCGATTTCGGGCCGCCCAAGGAGACAGAGAAGGAAGGAATTGTCACATTGTAAGTGCGGTAACTCTGAGAAATCTTGGGTTGCAAATCCGTTCGCATCTATTCCAGCTCGTCGACTCTGCACTACAGCAGACTGATTAATGATCGCTATACAACACAGCATGACAAAGTACCTGGAGCTTCGAGAATCAAGGGCTCATGGAGAACTCTTCAAAGAACAATTTAGCACTGAGAATCTCATCAAAATGAGCAATTACTACTTTTCTGTGGTGAAGCGCTTATTAGATTACTTCTCCGATGTCTTCCTCGGCAGTCTTCGTGAACAGCTGGTTGAACGGCTCACCTCAGCACCTGAAAGCGACGTTGCTTCATCCCCAGGATCTGCCTCCTCCTCTGAATATGGGCACAGTCTTTCCACAAGTTCTTGGCATGAGCCCTACGAAGATGGCGAGCAAGTCGACGGTTTGGCACCACAAGATAGAGCTACCATTGACGCGGGATGCGAAGTGTACCTCCAAAATTGCCCGAGCAGGTCCGAAACCGTTCGTCTAATCCGCGCAATTTACCGTGTTCAGCTGTGGTGTAATATCTTCGGCTTCGGCATGGGCCCATACAAGGAGCCTGCGTCTGTTTCGCGCTGGGAAACGGCATGCATGTTCCATGAGACTTTCGAGCCATGGGAGGTCGAAGAAATGCTATGTATCTTCCAGCACATGCGGAAAATGATCGAAAATCTCTTCAAAGATGCGAGAGAAGATCTCTTAAATTACGACAAGCAACACAAGGAAGAGATTTCCTTCTTCACTGATGGCAATGATATAAGAGACTATGATTGTTAGTGTCCCATTGTCAATCTTTGAATCGCTCTGTCTAATACGATCTAATTTCCAGTTCACATTGACTGTTTCATCCAGAGTGCGGTATCCAGGGGTCTACCGCACTTCCTTAATTGTCTCTCACTACCGGATGACGATACAGATGCCCGGCTGAGACTAGTCATAGACAATGTGGGTAAATTCCTGCATGAGGATTTGTTATCATCAGCCGCCGATGGCGTGATTCGACGCGATCTAGATCACTCTCAAAATGACCTGCGGGAAGATGAGCATGAACCTTTGTTCTTCCTGGGTGACTCCTTCGCCACCACTCCAGGACCACCTTTCTGCTGGTGCTTGATGTGGAAAGGAACCTACAGTAACAGATATGGCGACGGCGTCCCGGAAGAACTTAGAACATGGGGCTACATATTCTGGGATAGGGAGAGAGTGGTCGGTAGCAAAGCGAGGGAGCTTTTGCTACGCATCTGGAAAAGTCATCATTGGGTGGATCCAAGAACGTTCCATATATGACATCTGGACAGTACAGAAGTGTCTTAATCCACACGGCGTCGCTTCCTTGACTCCTCTGGATGACTTGGCTGCCCCTTCATAAAGCCAATAAACGCCTGCACGTTCTTGGAATTGCCGGCTTTGTACAATCTGTTGGTATCAACCGCCCGTAGATCTAGCGACTCGAGAGGGGCATCAAGCGCTGCAAAGTTATGTGTGAGCATCTTCAATTCAGAAGACCCAGAAGAAGATCACATACAGAATGACCTAGGTGTGATCCTTGGTACACGTCGATTCGATAAACCAGAGGCAGCGGAGGATCCTTCCGCAGCATTGTGTGCGCAATCAAGAGAATGATACCCATTAAGAGGCTCAGGTGATTCACTCTCTTTAACCATAATCGACAATTCTCCTTCCATGTCGGTAGCATGAGCAGGGCGCCGAAAGGCACCGTTAGGATCTGTTGGACGTGCAGATGCTGATGCCGCTGGGTTGGGCGGGACGCTGGGTTGCGTAGCCACGCGCTCGTTTTTGGACATGCTGATGAAGGAGCCGGGGTCTTTCGGAGTCGACAAGGCAAAGAAGTATTCCTCGCCTTCCTCTAGACCAGACTCATAATGTCTTCCTTGTTTGAAGAGGACATTGCAAATCCGACAACTTGGCGGCTGCGGGTTGCTTACTTGCACGTCAGAACCCGGGCCGATCTCTCGAGGAAGACAATCCCCTTTCTGTCCCATAGCTAGCAGTACATGATTTTAGTAAAGATCCATAGACTTTGAAGTTCAGAAATATCAGCTTAGCTCCATGATTTACACTCACCATCGTTGGCAATTAACATTTCATTCCGGAGATCGAAGCATCGAGATGCACGGTGACACTGCACCTCAATCATGGCACTGTCATCTTGTTGTCCGGCGTTGACAGCCCATTCCAAACATAGCCCGGGGCTCCCGTTGTCCGTCTTGTTGATAACGCGGACGTTCATCTCCTGGTTGCTACCTAGTCTCTCATCTGCGCGGTTAATCTCCCGCTCGATATGCCATTCAGACGACCTCGCACTGCCTTCCTGTTGAAAGGCCTCTTGTGGCATTTGTGATAATATGTTAGCGAATAGACGCTTGACAGCGAGAATAACAATCTTGTCTTCAGCCATTTTGCCGGAAAGACCTAACTCTGCAACTACATTTTCCATGGAAAGCCACCGTTCATGAATACGGAGCGACCGCTTGTCCTTGGAGGTGGCAATATCAAGATGGAGTTGGCCGGCTTGCATAAATTTAGTCTCCATCTCGACGGTCAGGGGGCACGCGCTGATATAGGCCCGGAGAAGACGGCTGACTGAAGTGCCAAAGCTGGGAATAGGACCTTTGACTTCCTTGGCACGTCTGAAGCGCCAGAGCGCCTCTTCCTCAGCAGTCCGGACAAGCCTCTTCTTCTCGAGGATGCTCCAACACTTGGTGGAAATCCCATAGGGATTCCGCCCAATGCCTTCAATGGCTTTCCGAAGCCTTGGGTTCTTGGCGAAGGGAGTTAGTGTTAGCAGATGTATCTGAGTATAACGGGTGTACCTTGTTTATATCCTTGTCACAATAAAGCCAACGGTTAGCAAATTGATCCCTCAAGAGGTAGCCCCTGATTAAGAGGCAAACGTCTCTCGGCCAATGCTTTTCAGCACATGTAACATCAGCGTATTCAGTCTCGATATTGTTAAGGGGGTCAACAAGGGTCCCAATCATTTCGGGCTTTTTCTTCATTGCCTCACTTAAGATTTTGCACATGGCCCTTGCCTCCTCAGATGCGGTTGCCACAGATTCTCTCTCGCGGTTAGTGTGTCCATCAGCGAAGTTATAGCCGAACCATAAGGGACGTCCTGTGTTGCTTGCTGATTCAGACTCGGTACTTTCGCACAGTATAAGGCCTTTGAGGAAAATGCTGCCGCGTAGGTCCTCAGCCGTGAGAAGATCACCATGGTCGGTAGAAATGAGCTTAGCATCCCAGTCCTCGTTCTCAATGTGGGGGAGGAACAATGCGGCCTTGGTCCAAGCTTCGAAGGATGTCCGCTGAACTGGGCCCCGTCGTCCTTCAATACCTGCCTCATCTCGTCCTGTCCTTATTTTTCCGATGGTGAAATGAACATCACGGTCTGCTAATACTTCAGGCGTGGCAATATTGTGGGTACTTTGTGGCTGCCGATCTCTTTCACTGGCCATTTTGATGCGGGTCATTGTGATGAAAAGAAGTCCACGCTTGTCGAAGTTAAAACTCCAACTATAACCGCCTGAGCGACGTTGTTCTGAGTTCTGCGCATCAAGACTAGTGCGGCCAACTTGAGACCCTCGCCGTGAGCCCCGGCCTGGTCCTCGCTTTTTCCTTTGCTCGTAGAACCAATGTCGAGGTGCCAGGGTTGCAATATATATCTCCGGTTTACCAGATCAACAGTGCCAGCACCGTCGTAGCCTTTGTAGCGAACGAATCCAAGACATCGTTCGACGTCGCCATGATCGGTGCCGCGTTCAAAGGCTTTGTAAACGATCTCGGTGTTGCGGCCGGCGCGAGCTTCTTGGCGGTGAAAACATAAGTCATTTGGGGTGATTTCGTTCGACTCGATAATCGCGTCGCGCCTGTTTGGGAAAGTTAGGCAATGACAGGGCATTGGATGACAGTGCGTCGAAAATGGAGCATTTAGAACGGTCGCACCAGTTCTGGATCAACTCGCGAAAGGCTTCCTTAGGTATCCAATACGTGTATTGACCACGTAGATGCAGTGAACCTACCAGGGGGAGGGGGGGGTTTCTGACTGGGTCACGTAATATATACATTTTTTGTAATAATATTAATATTAGAGCAAAATTTAGATATTATAATAAAATGCTTATAAAAGACTAATAAATTATTATTTTAAAAAAATTATATTAAGGGGTTAATATTATATTAAGATAATATCAGTATTTTTTTTATATTAAGAGTACTAGTCTAAACCTTATTAGCTTTAAATCTACTGCTATTTTTAGATAATTCTATAACTTTATAGATCTTTCCCTAGTATATAGTTAAGCTACTAGAAGGCTAATAAATACTTAGGTTAGGTATAAGGTACCTAGGTACTTTTTTTTTAGTACTATATTAAGTACTAATATTATATTAAGATTGATATTATATCAGAGATATGTAAGTTAGGATAGATATAATAAAAGTAATACTGTTAAAATTTTGATTAAATATTGCTATTGTGTTGCAAGTCTATTAACTTGGTTGCAGTACTTAAACAAAAACCCCCCTTCCCCCTGGTAGGAATGCTTTATCCGTTCGCCATTAAAGTCGAAAGTGGCCCAAGAGTCATGCTCTTGTGACTCTTCGTCGTCCAACGCTACGGCATTGTCGTCTAATGAGGCCCCGTTACTACTGTCTTCGATATCATGGTTGATACTCATACATTCCGGGTCCTGGATATCCGGCGACATTTTGAAATGACGCTGATAATGCAGGGAGGACAAGGGTAAGATGTAAGACAAGGAAAGTATTGCAGATGCTGGAGTTGGTGGGAGGAGACTGGAGAGCAGGGATGAAAGCTGTTCCATATATCTATAGGGTAAACCCTTAATCATTATTAGCATGAGACTTAATCCCCACAACCAATACAATACTCTTCTAACCAGTCAAATATCCTCTTTATACATTTAAAACAGTAACTTTACTAAATCTACATTAAAAAAATATAACAATGTAATAAGGTTACTTAGATTTCTTTTATAAACAAGAAAATTTACTCTATTTATATATGTAGATCTTAAAGATCCTCTAGGGATCCTTGCCTTAAACTTTAGAAGTTATATACTAATACGAATTAGGGAAAAACCTTGTAAACTAGAAAAAATTAACCTTTATTACCCCGGTGGAGGTGTATGTGCTGCGGGGGGACAGCATAACTCGAGACAAAATTCACTTTCTTCCTACCCGTGGGTCAGACCTTCGGTTGCCCCCTACGCCTGCCACCCACGGGTACTTTCGTCACCGATTGCAACAGCATTCAGACCACCTGCGTCGGTGCTGGGAGTGTCAATACGTTTTGCGGGCACCACAGCCACATCAATCTAGCACGTCGACGTTAAGCATTTGCGCCGAAGATTGCAGATTTCCTTAACGAACTGCGTGCTACATCGATATGACAGGGGGAAGGGGTCTACTGTCCTTCCAAGCGACAACTTCTTGATGATTTGAAATCCCTAAGCACATCATGAGAGGCTAAGTCTGTGATAAAGTTACGAGTGCTGAGCACAGCTTGAGATGTCCTATCAAAAGCAACTACCGAATTTGGGGAGGGGGGGATGGTGGATGTTGCAGAAAATGTTAATGTTGCAAAGGTTAAAGTTGTGAGGGGAGATGTCCGGTGTGGCAAGTTTAATAATGAAATGTGAACTTACTCCAGCCCGGACCTGTTCCGAGGCTCCTCCGCCTTCCAGCATTGCGGGAAGGATCAGCGCTTGTTCGTCGGGATGTTCCCAACCCGGAAAACTCGCCGGACATGAATAAATACGGCTGCTACCTCCTTGATCTTGGACCAGGCACAGAGCATATTTGGCGCTAACTCCATGTTACGACACATCATAATTAGCTTCTTAAGCCATCCACCTCGATCTGCTCCTCAACTTCACAGCTGGGTGATGAGAGATACAGTCCGGATGCTCCCGAGGTCTGAGCCAATGTTGGGGTCAACAGAATGCTTAGGACCAATGATTGCTGGTTCGGATGAAAGAGGTTATTTACGGCTCAGCTATTTTGCAGGCATGTCGAAATGTTTCAAATAATTTCCAGCCTTGTTTTTTCTCTTTTCTTTTGGCGTAATGCTGAATCCTCGTGGCCGACGATTCCAGCCAGAAAGGCGATGCATTGTGGGAAACAAATTGGAAGATGTTCTTACCCAATGTGACACATCATACACCACATCCACCGCAGCATGTCTGCGACTCTAGAGAACACATACTCCCCCTAAAAGTGTCTGACAACGGCCGGGCTGACACCCAGAGAGCAAGGTATTTTGCGCCATCTGCTTTAGTTCTATCTAAACTGCTAGTGGTAATGTGTATTAGCCTCCATGTATCCCAAATTCCTCGATGACGCTCCTGAGCTTTCCCAATGTGAATTCCTCGACTCCAACAAAAGACATCTTCAGTCCAAAGGCCTCTGGTCCCCCAACCGGCATACCCTTCTCCGTCTTCCACAAAGAATACGCAGGTAGTCCAATAATATTGACGCGCAGGCCACACCGCAGATCCTGTGACCCGATCGCCTCACCGTCTTGGCCGAGGATGGAGATAAGATCTAGGACGGTACAAACAACTTTCTGGTCCTTCTCCGAGCCCTCAGAGTCAGTCAGAGCGGCGTAGAGGTACTCATTCTGCAAGGGGATAAGCATATGGCGGTCACTGTGGAAAGACTGTTGAGCCTCGGAGTCGCGGTCCTCGTCTGCAAGAGGGGCCAACAGAACGCTGCCCATCGTGTAGCCTCCGCCAACATAGCGTCTCACGTCGACGACCTTGCCGGTAAAGAGGAGCGTCCCAGCGCAGACATCGAACCAAGTAGAAAGAATTAGACAAGGCAAAAAGAAAAAGAAAAGTGCATACAAGACTCACAATTGCGTCAATGTAATCAGACTTCTTCCTTCGAGCCATGTGAACCGCTCGCCCAAGCTACCACGCCTGCGATACTGTGTCTGGGACACCATGAGACTTGACAGCAGATCCCGGCAGTGGTCTGGCACAGACGGCCCAAACAAGGCCGAGCTCAATAGCTACAGTGCGCAGGAACCGCTCTAGACGTACAGACGTGTCCGAATTTTGGGTCTCATTTCAGCCAGGAATAAAGATCATTTCGGGAAATAAAATCACTATCATAACGGAGACATTGTCCCTTGCATCAGAGAGAGTACAAGGAGTTAAGGGGTGACCGTACACACTTAGCGTGGCTGGTTACATCAATATGTCAGTCGTGACTTTCTCAAATATAGTTAGCACAGGAGTAGGGCCTTTTACCTTGGTACATCGTCGGGTATGGTCTTCCCATGGCATCACCATCTACGACTGGTATGTCATAGTGGACACTCGTTGGAAAGATACTCAGGCCATTCCCGCTGCCGCTAACCTCGGTCAGTCTGTGCATAAGCAGATATAAACCGGAGTCTTGCATCTCATCGATGAAAATGCCGTCGAGGGATTTGATTTCCAGGATTTTAGTGACCGCGTCAATTCCGCTCAGGATCTCTATACCGCCAGCAATTCTTTCGTTGATGACGCTTAGGGTGCCATGCCAAGATCCGAAGCAGACCATGTCATCATCTCTGAGAGCTTTCGGCGAGATTATCCACATATTGCCGGCCCCAGCTGTCCTTAAAGCCTGCAGGCTCTTGAGATACTCGTGGTGCGTCAGCCCTCCACCTCCGGTTCCAAGAACACCGCATCCAGTTGCGATCAGCTCCAGATCTACCTCAGAGACGTACCAAACTCCATTTTCCACGTTCGGCCTGTACGAGTCCAGGTTAAGCTGCAGTGAGGGTTTGGTAGTTGGCTCAAGACCATAGAAGACACTTTCTTTCACACCCTCGCTCTCCTCCTCTTCCTCCGCCAAAAAAGCCGTTGCTATCTTGTGGGAAGACTGGGTTTTCCCCCGCACTCAAAGCTTGGCGACCGCTTTTACTTTGAATCCTCATAGCTCCGTTATCAACGTACTGCAGCGGCATCTTGTTCACCTCGACAATCCGCACATCCTCTGGTGCCGCGCCCTTCCGGATAGCAATGTCGATTGCCTTCTGGCAAGTCGCCGCAACAACAGGTTTCTCATCCCTGCCCTCCAGAATCTCGATGAAATCCAACTCCCCAGAGACCTTTCCAATAGCCGCCCCAACAGTATTAGCAGCGCCTTGGTGGATTGGCTGGATGCACTCTTCGACGCCGTCCAACCCGTCTGTACCTAAAAGCGCTCCTCCACCCACCAGAAGAACGTAAACGGGAGCAGCAGATACTTTCATCTGATCGATAACGCCCTCCAACATCCTTTTGATCCTGTTCCGCGCCTTCAACTGTTCTCAACCATCGCGTTCGGTATGTCCTTGACCAGGCCGGGGGCACCAAGCTGGGTCTCACCAGAAGCCACAACGATGTCAGTTGCAGTCAGGGTTGAGCGGCCAAAGATCCCAGCTTGCTTCGTGAGGAAGTGCCCGACGGACCCAGGGCCAACGGTGACGTCTCCTGATTTAGACTGCAAGTCCACCTTGCTGCCACCGCCAAGACCGATCGAAACCACTTCAGGCATGGAAAACGCTCAGGCTGTCCTCACGCAACCGACCTCGACAAAGCCTGGGGCCCGCCTCGGGAAACCTGATGGAAGTAAAGCGCAGACGTCTGTCGTTGTGCCGCCAATATCGACCACCAAGACTTGAGGTTCAACCGTCTCATCACCTGGGACATCAGTAGGACAGGACCCGTGGTAATAGTCTTGACCTTGTCTAAGCCGGCAAGAAATGCAGCACCGGTCATGCTGTTTGTTGGACCGCTGGCGAAAGTCTTGATAGGGTACTCCGCCGCAGTGTCGGCATCGATGAGCGTGCCGTCGTTTTGTGAGAGGTACATCGGGCATGCAAGCCTCAGTCGAGCCATGGCTCGCTTGAAACCACGCGTCACCTTCTGCGCCCTTTTGAGGATGGCTGCGTTGAGGATCGTGGCATTCTCACGCTCGAGAAGGCCCGGCGGACCAATGTCATGAGAGCAGACGACATCCAGCCCTGGCCAGTCCTTCCTCCAGGATGATCCTCTTAAAGGCCTCTTCGTGCACATCGGCATGATCCAGAGGCGCAAAGACACCAACAAGGGCGATCGCCTTCACCCCAGCTGCCACAATCTCATGCATAACCTTCCTGATTTGTTCGTGATCCAGGGCAGCGATCTCCCGTCTATCAATCTCCAACCCACCGTCAAGGTAATATGCACCTCCGTCCAGGATTCTCCGCAAACCAGACCGGAAGTCAGAGAAGGGCGGTATCTGGCGCGTAAACGGGCCACATAGACGGATGACGGCGACACGACTCAGTCTGCGAGTATCAGCCTCGGCCAGGGCATTAATGAAGTGTGTTGTGCCAATCGTGACGCTAAGGACCTTCTTCTGGTCGATAGCAGAGGTCGTCAGAATTTCACGGATGGCTGACTCAATGTCGCTCGTTATGTCTGATGTTGTCGATGCTTTGTGAGAGGCCAGAACACCGCGAGTCGAGGTGTTGGGGGCGGTTATGTCGAGGAGAGCGGCATCGGTGTTTGTGCCGCCGACGTCAACGCCAATGCGGTAAAGCGACATGCTGATTGATTCTTATGATTGTCTGGAAGATGGTATATGTTTTGGATGTAGCGTCCGCTCAAAGAACTCAGGCCTTTTTCTACTCCTACTGACCTTGGCACGCTTTCTAGATTGGCCGACAGGTTGACCGAGAGCCAAGATGTCGACTCAAGCATCCATATATTATCATTGGGAGGCCCGTACAGATTAGCTCGGGCCAGTCTCAGCGTCGCATTCCCGTCGTGTGAGTGAGATTTGAGCTGCAACGTTCTCTTCATTGGTCAGGCATCTTCCCCGGCCCCACTGTCGAGGAGTTGCCCTATCTTATATTAGGCTCGGAGGATCGGCGAACTTTCTTCTTGTCTAACGCGTCGCTTATGGTCAACTAAGTATTCCTGTTTGCCCTGGTTAAGAGAATACAATGCCGAGATACCGATACCAGCTTAGGTGATTTATATTGCCCCGACCCTGCATCTCCGGCTCCAATTGTTCACGCAACCGCTTTTTTTTTTTCAAAGAAAAAAAAAAAAAAAAACACAAAACCGCAACCCACGATGGGGTTCCTGCAGATGGTGGAGCTTCCCTATGTCTCCAGATGGATTGTGTGTTTTGCGAACCCAACCCCGCCTTTCGACCCGGTGGCTCCACCACTCGAATGCTGTCCTGATTGCTGACAACGAGGCAGAACAACGATATTCGGCCCATTGAGTCTGCGAGGCGGACGTGGGGCTTTCTAACATTCCATAACTTTTGTGAGCAAGCATGCATATAAATGAATGTCGGGTTGGGGGGGGGGGGGTGGCGCGGCTGACCTTAAACCAGGGCTGTTGATCAATTGCAACATCACGACGTACCTCACTGGAAGTGCTTTAATCCCACTTGGCCTCACGTGGTGGCAGGCATTCATATGTGAGATCCAGCTTGGGCCGGGAACTTCGCCGACTTGCTGACGGTACCGTAGGCATCGTCCTAGGAAACCTCATCGCTACTGGAGTTGTCGTTACTAACTCCCTTCCTGGCAGCTATTACCACCGTTTGTCTTTTCGCATCCAGCCTTGAACAGGTAAAATCGCTGATATAACCGCAGTCGGCTTTCCTGTCTTTAACAGGGTAGTATGGGGAATGTGGGGATCCCAGTTCGTGATTTGGAATAGGATCTTCCTGTCTCTTGGTAAGTCTTCATGTTGCCCTGAATCATTACCATCCCGCTAACACACTTCCTCCAGTCTGGTTCGTATCCTGGACGCAAATGTCTCGAAACTCACATACTTACGATTCGTTACAGGTACGGCTTCACAGCTTGGGTTGGCGGCGAATGTGTCTACCTCATCCTCCTCTCGTGGGACCCGCGCCTCGAGTCCCATATCCCAAACACAATGCCCTCGGATACAGGCATGACAACCGCACAATTCGTTTCCTATATCATGTTCAGTGTGATTAGCCTGCCTGTTTTATGGATTCATCCGCACCGTCTCGAGAAGTTCTTCCATTTCGCGTGCAGCATTACGCTCGTCTTTTTCATCGTCTTCCTCATCTGGGCCCTCGCAACGATGGGACCCACCGGCTTTGGCGACACCATCACCTCCGGGTCTCCCCTTCCCAATACCGGAGGACCGGAGAGCGTGGCGTGGCTGATGGTATACGCCATCGTGTCGACCATCGGGTCAATCGCAGCGGGCATCCTGAACCAGAATGACTACTCTCGCTTTGCGACACAACCAAAACATGCCATTCTAGGGCAAGCTTTGTCATTCCCGGTCTACGGTATCTTCAGCTCGTTGATTGGTATCCTGGTCACGGCAGCCACGCAGCATCGTTTTGATGGCGATGCGATCTGGAACCCGCCGACGCTCTTCGCACGGCTGTTGGCCCAGAATGAGACGGCGGGTACGCGAGCAACGTGCTTCTTTGCTGGGCTGTGCCTCGTCATTTCCCAGATTGGCGTCAACGTCCCAGGAAATGCCCTTGCTGGAGGATTTGACCTGGCTGCGACGTTCCCAAGATATCTCAACATCCGCCGAGGAGCATATATCACAGCCGTTTTCAGCGTCATCGTCAATCCTTGGCGGCTTGTCAACACAGCTACGACGTTTCTGACAGTGCTGTCGAGCTACAGCGTGTTCATTGCCCCGATGACTGGTCTCATGATTTCCAGTTACCTGGTCGTGAACAACCGGAAGATTGACATCGATGCCCTTTACCGTGGCGACTCGGGAAGCATCTACTGGTTCTCTTACGGATGTAATTGGCGTGCTCCTGTAGCTGTAAGTCGTACATCATCCTCTAGGCTCGTGATTTGTGACTGATCATGCGCAGTGGCTGGTTGGTGTCATCCCTTGCATGCCGGGGTTTGTAGCCGCTGTCGACACTTCAGTATCTGTCAGTCCCGGGGCGACTGAGCTGTATTTCATGTCATATATTTATGGTCTCCTGTCTAGTGGCTTGGTTTACGCGGTCCTGCACCGTGTATTTCCGGCAGAGGCCCTCGAATCCTTCATCAGGACAGCGCCATCTGCGAGAGAGCTTCGGGAGATACACCTTGGAGAGTGGGACTGCACGTTAGCAGAGACACCCAACGTACAAGTTGTTGATAGGGTGGCGAGCCGTGGGGGCAAAGCGGGAGACGCCATCGCGATAAATCCGGCCGTATAAGCCTTTGATAGTCCTTGTAATTAAACTTGAAACGGCGCGCGGGCCAGAAGGGACGATGAAAATCTAGGGTCGTCGAATATGAGAAAGAAAGACACCGTTTTTCTCCCTTCGTTTCATGTGGGCGCAATGGTAGAAAGACTATACATCTCGTGAATAAATTAGTATACAGAATTATGATAATTTCGTCTTAACCTTGGTTTTGAAGCCTCCCCAGGTGCCACCGGGAAAGAAGGCACTTGTGAAGCCATCACGTGGCTTTCGAGGACTAGCAATTCCCAGTCCCTAGGTACTGTACTCCGTATCGAGTCGCAGCGGGCCCGGCCGTCGGCAAACTGGGCTCCGGAGATCGGCCAACTTTCCCCTTCTCGAACAACGTCGCGGATCAAGATCCAAGACAATCCACGATCTTGAGCATTGCACTGAACAATCTGCTACAATTCTCGATTATGTCAATCAACGAGCGGTAGTGCACGCGATGCACGACGACGCAAGTTCAAGGCTCAAAGCGAGTTTGGCAACGCTCGACAGTGGAGAAGTCGCAAAAACAGACCCTGCGATAATTGCCGCAAGAGGAAGACGGTGTGTGTCATCACATCTGTGCCGCCTCGTAAGCCTTGCCGAGTTTTGATGCTCTGGTGCCCTCGATTAGCCCTGTTGATCGAGTATAGGTCTTTTCTGCAGGGGGAGAGGTCTGGAATGCATGTCAATCGCCCACTCGAACCAGTCATTGTCCACACTGGCAGAAGCTCCACATGGACCATGACCATGCCTTGAGACCGACAGCTGCTGCTACGAGATCCGATCACTACCCAGCTGATACTGGTGTCGGCTTCGCCAACGCTTATGGACCACCTAGCGATTGTGGCCAAAATGCCGACCACAATCCTGCTGTCACCCCTTCTCCCCTCACGGGTTGTCCCCGAATATCAAGTGCAACCTGGACCTTAGAAGACAACGAGAATCGGACAGCCCACAGCATGGGGCTGGCTGCAGAACAAGACGCCTATATGCTTGATTCCATTCCTTCGGGCATCTTGAGCAGTCCAGACGATCTCGACGCCGACATGATCCAAGTATATACCGGTACCAAGTTCCCTTAGGACCCTCCCGTCCACTTCTGCCTGCTCCAAGACGAATTTGCTCCCCATGATGACGCCGTGAAACAAATTGATTTGGATGCGATCGAAACCCTTGTCGGTCAGCTTGGCCCAAATCTTGTCAGGCTCTATCTTAAGCACATCCACCCTATGCTACCAATTCTCTCCAAGAGCAGGTTTTTAAAACAGTATACTGCTGATAAAACCAAGCTCCCGGCATCTCTCCGAGGGGCTGTATAAGCACTCGCTTCTGTTTTTGAGAAGAAAGATATATCTCTGAAGGGACCGTTGCCTTTCCAGCAACACCAGCTTGTCCATTACGCGACTGATTCCCTGCAGCGAGAGCTCGACTCTCCAAACTTGGCTAAGCTACAAGCTAGCCTTCTGCTGCTGCACGTCAAGCCCAACCATGTCTATAGCATTGAGCACCCGCGGACCTGGACTTCGACTGCTCAAGCGGTGGCTACGGCACAGATGATCGGACTTCATCAGGATGCCGAGAGGTGGTCCCTTCCACCCTGGGAGAAAAGTTTGCGCAGAAAGCTTTGGTGGGCGACGTATGTCACACATGTTTGGTCGGCCGTATGCCATGGCAATCCACCTCACACTTATCCTGCATCCTTCAACACTTCTGCTGTCGCAATTGAGGATTTGCGAAGCGACGAAGACCTGTCTGTAGACCTTCAATTGATAGTCGACCCTCTGAGTCATGGCTTCCAAATTTCTACTGGTGCGCGTTTTTTAGAGCCGGTGAACACCACCTGGGCAGTCAGAACGTGCGGGAACTAATTGATTCTAGCTTGTGAGGTGACCCCACGAATTGTGCGAATCAGGAACTCATCTTCTCCAGCCAGGTGCCAAGACTGCGTCCACCAAGGCCAGAGGACGCAACAGATCACAATATGTTGCTCCAGATGAAATGGGAAGAGAGACTCAGAGACTGGAGGGACTTGCTGCCTCATGGTCTGCTCATGATTGCTCCCAATAGAGCGATCGGCCCATCAAACAACGGCAAGTCTGGTTCAAAGCCTGTCAAAGAGCGGAAGACAGTTAACATTAGAAACAGCACCTCTCCCCTTGTCTTACTATGCCAGTAAGGCTCTTCTATTCGGAGCTCTGATGAGCCCTGCCATAAACTAAGCGAGAAATGATTCCTCGTCGAACCTATGCCGTTGGTTTCAGACCACCGTGGCTGAGTTCCAGGCTTTCACGAGGTTTATGGATGAGGCCACGCCAGAAGACCTGCGGGGCTTCTGGGGTCGCCGTAAGTCAGACTTCACACAATCTAGTTTGTCACTGCTGTGATCTGGCCCAATTTATTGACTTAAAATTGCAGATGCCCGGTCTCAGCGGATCCTCTGCGAAAACGTCATCATCTACCTCTTTCTGCAGCAGCCCAGGTCTTTAGACATCCAGTCGGCTTGGAGCCTGGTCCAGACCTTCCGCTCTTCACTCCACAGACTGAAAAGCCATGCTGACGATGTTGGAAAATTGTTAATACGGCCTGTTCTCCTGCGCATAGAGTCGTTCTTATCGCAGGGAACAAAGCTCATACGATAGTATCATTCAACAAGGGTATCAACATCTTCTACATGGTAATGTAGGCTCCTTGTGGAAGACCGTCCAGCCTTACTTTAAAGGCTTATCTATATATCATAATCTATAAACTTATATATATCCGCATTTATATATATGTACGGCCCGGTGACATAGTCACCTTCGTCTATTTTGGGTTCTTAGCTAAATACTGGAAACCTCACGTGGTCTAGTTGTGCTCCTCTTCTGCAGTGGCAGTATAAATATGCAGCCTGCACGCTTTTCAGCCACAATTTACCGTCACCATGTCTCGCTCTTGCACCATATCCTGCGTACTTCCTCTCTGCTCATCTATAGCATCATTGCCGTTGTCAAAATTGAACCACTGAATCAGAGCAAAATCAACAAATTATTTCCACCGTTCAGCCAAAACAAATCCTCACTGTCCATCACTATGCCTGTGGACCACGATGACGCGACTGAGCTGATAGAGTCACGACTTCAGGATCACTCATTCCTAAGTTTCGAATCTTTAACCCCACTACTCAAGTACCTTGTGCAGCAGTCTTCAGACTTTCATTCGCAAGCCCTTCAATTACCAGTCATCCAAGAGCACCTCATGGGGGAGCTCAACACTTTCCATGACGTAGTTCAGGAACACTGGGGCAAGGTACACAACAGCCTTGCCCGGCACGCTCAGCTCATAGCCCATATGTGTCTGTTCATGGAAGTTCTAAGCTCTCAATTAATCCACGATTTCTCCCGCGCGCCTGCTCAGGAGGAGGCTGAGGATGCAGATGCGATTTTCGGGACACGTGTTAACCTGATCAAGCAACACCGGGAGTCTGGAAATGACGGCGCTAGCGAGCATTCTGATCAGTCCTAACAACATTTTGTCGCTGCTCTGATCGAGGAGCTCACTTGACCATGAGCATGTGGAACACAGATTAATCGCGGCCGCCGAGACATGCAAAGAACCAAAAGGCAACGCCCCTGGTACTGTCCACTATTTCATCAAACAGTACGACTGGCCGAACCTTACCAAAATTCTCGTGCGGGATCGTGAGCTTGTTTTTACGATTCTCGAGGCTGGAAAGCAGTCGTCAAAAATGCTCGGATTTTTCCCCAAGGACGATGCAATCAAGGTGGTGCAAGGAATCAGGATTACAAGGGACAAATACTTCACAGACCTCTCGGCCCCGACAAAGTTCACGTTGAGCAAGAATGCAAGGAAACAGTCTCCCCCTTCTAGTGCCGAACAGACACTTGCCACAAAGCCGAAACCGGTGGGCACGTACCTTAAGCCGGACAAGAGCGCATGGGCTACCGCGAGGAGCATTGCAGATTCTATAAATGGTTACCTTGGTGATATAAGGTCCAGAGTGTTAAATGTAGGTATATAAGCGAGTTAACATATATTATTAAAGGAGGAGGTCTAGAGGGAAATAGTCCCAAGAGGACCACTATTTATATACACAAAGTATAAGATATATACTAGAGTAGGTTTTATCCTTTATATTATTTATTACCTTCTATATAGCCTTTAATACTCCCCCTTAATTTAAGTATATCCCAAACTTATACCCTAAGCCTGTTTTTATATAACTTTCTCCTCTATTATAACTAAAAGTTAATTTATTTGATTTTATACTTATTTAAATTTTCTGGTAAGGTTATTTTTACTTGGGATCCTACTATAGTATATAAAAGTAGCTAGTAGATAACTATATTTATATATATAAAAATAGGTAGATAAAAAGAAGTATATTTCCTATTTATACTTATTTAATTTCTTTTCTTTTTAACTTATCTATTATCTAAGCCTTATAAGATTATATTTATACTATATTTTAAGTTACCTACCTAATTATTTCTAAAATAAAAAAAAAGTCTTAATATTTTCTAGTATAAAATAATAGCTATTTATATTTATTTTACTTTTATAGATAGGGGCTATTTCTAGGCTATACCCAGTATAATTAGTATAAATTACTGTGCTAGGCTATGGCTAGTAATAGTATGTAACCCCCAAGGATTACCTGCTATGTGGCTAATTAAGTTTGATTATAAACCCTCGTGAATATGCAGTGAAGTGGCCAGCAGAGCTGACGATCTATCTCATACGCTTTGGCGAAGCCAATTTAGATGCTTGCGACGGGCTGTCGTCCACGCAAAGAGACCAAAACGGGGAATTGGCGATCGAAATAAGTATATAAGATCAGAAGCATAGCGACTTAGTCGGACGTAGGATATATAGAAGCAGTCAACTGGCCCAATTGATTCAATTCGATTGACCACAAGTCGTGTTCACACCCCGCACATTCTAAAGTTCCAACCATGACCCATCACCGAACAGAGCGATACGGAGCCACCAGACAATATGTTCCAGCACCTCCAGACTTCTACGTCCACTTTTCGTCTCAACCAGATTGAAAAGATCAGGGCGAACGGAGTGGGGGACCTGGTGGCTCTGCCCCAGCTGGTCGTTTGTGGCGACCAGTCAACGGGGAAAAGCTCGGTCTTGGAAGCTATCACGGGAATTCCATTCCCCAGAAAAGAAGGGCTGTGCACACGATTTCCCACTGGGATCATCCTTCGGCATTCTGAGGCTTTCGATTCACCAAACATCACTGCCAGTATTCGACCTCATGCCTCCCGCGGCCAAGAAGAGATGCGGACCCTGTCAGCATACCGAAAGACCGTCCAAAGCATGTCGGAGTTGCCAACGATAATCGATGATGTCTCAAGGCTGCTGCAGCTTCGGGGATCCACGGATGGCAACGAAGGCCTGGCCTTCGGGTCCGACGCGCTACGCATCGAGATCACCGGTCCCATCGGCCTCCACCTGAGCATCGTGGACTTGCCGGGCCTCATTTCTGTCCCCAGCCAACGAGGAGCAGACGCAGGAGGATGTGGACTCAGTCCACGACATGGTCAGGTCGTACCTGCAAAGGGAAGCTCCCGGACGATCATCCTCGCGGTCCTGCAGGCCGGCAATGACATGGCGAACCAGCCCATCATCAGGCTTGCGCGGGAACACGACCCCGATGGCGAGCGAACCGTGGGGATCATCAATCACAAAGCCGGATTTGATCAACGAAGGGGCTGAGCCCAAACTTGCCCTCGTTGCGAGGAACCAGGATGTTATCAAATTGAAATTGGGATTCTTCCTCCTCAAGAATCCCACGCCATCAGAAATTGACAACGGCATCACAATGCAGGAGCGAGCTGTCCGTGAGCTTCGCTTCTTCTCGAAGCCCGTTTGGGCCAGCCAGGGCCTTGACCCAAGCCGACTCGGGGCGGGACGGCTTCGAGTGTTCTTGCAAGAGCTGCTGGACGCCCACATAGAACGGGAGCTTCCGAAGGTGGCTGAGGAGATCAGGAGAAAGCTCAGTGTGAGTGAGCTGGAGCTGAAATCTCTCGGGGAAGCGCGCCCAGCCATAGGACAGATCCGAGCCTTTCTGACGAACTTGAGCATGAACTTCTATGAACTGGCCCAGGCGGCATTGGACGGTAGTTATCACAGCGCTGATGCTGAATTCTTTTCGAGGAACGACGGGTGCCGCCTTCGTGCTCAGATCCAGGCAGCAAACACAAAGTTTGCAACCTGTATGCGAGAGGATGGAGAAAGACGGAAAGTTGGAGAGCCAACTTTAGCATCCGAGTTAGCCGATGAAACAGATCCGCTCATAGTGAGCCAAGAAGAGATGACGGATTGGGTGAAGAAGGTGTGTTCAATTTCCCAAGTCCCGCAGTGTTTTCGCTGTCTCTATTGTGACGCTGATGGAGGCCTAGGCATACTTTCGCACCCGCGGTAGAGAACTGCCAGGAAATTACAACGCGGCACTTCTTTCCGAGCTTTTCCAGGAACAGTCTCAGCGGTGGCGCCATATCAGCCAGTCTCATGTCTCTGAAGTCACGAAGATCACTTCGAAGTGGGTACACCAGGCGACCCAGAGGCTGACCAACGAAGCCAAGTTGCGTCGCGATATCGGGAGTAACCTGAACAAATGGCTCGACCAGGCCGAGAAGCTCGCACTTGAGGAACTTGATAAGCTGCTTGACGATGAGCGAAAGACCCCTCTGACCTATAATCACTACTACACAGATAATGTTCAAAAGAGCAGGTTGAACAGTCAAAGGGTCGCGGTAAGAGGGGCTATTGAGGTCGCAGCACAGGAGGATTGGAATGGTAAACTACATATCAGCAATCATCAAGACGATATCAACAGGTTTGTCACAGCCATCGAATCAAGAATCACAGTGGACATGGACGAGCAAGCCTGCAAGGAGGCATTGATAGAGCTACATGCATACTACAAGGTATGCGCCCAAAGGCTACAAAGAACATTGTGTGTATGATTTTTTTGTTTAACGAATTTTAGGTCGCCATGAAGACTTTTGTCGACAACGTTGCCAGACAGGTCATCGAGCGCCATCTCATGTCACCCCTGTCTCGTGCCTTCTGCCCAAACTCGGTCTCTCTCCTCTCGGATGAAGAACTCGTCCGAATCGGATCCGAGACCGAGCAGCAGATTCGGCGCCGCGAAGGCCTCCTCCACATTGCATCGAGCCTCAGAAAAAGCCTGGCCGACTTGGAAAAGCTTCCGGAGTGAATTCCCCGTGTGGCGTGGCCACACCCGTCATCTCTTATTTGTCTCGCTATGAGCTGAGCTGTTTCATCGGCTGACTCGATCCGGCCTGTTGGAGGTCAACTTTACGGCCTCTCGTTTTCTTTGCCTAGGTGTGCTCTGTCTTCAACAATGTTTAGTTTCTTCATCCCTCGGCTCTGGTTTTCCCACGCGGGTTTTCCAGAGTCTTGACGTGAATACGGAGGGGTTTGATCATGGATGTGAGATTTGTTTGTGTGCAATGCTGGGGAACATGGTGTGCAAGAGTCACTCATTCTGTATTTGCCAAGGACTTCTCTTCGTCATAACACATGGCATAAAACCTTCATGGAGTCCGTCTGTCAGTGCCTTGTGACAGGAATACGATTACGGACACCGTAGTCTGTTAAGATGTCAGAAGCTCTACGAAACCGTTCAGGCTGTTCCGCCATATCATAGTTAACGAAGTGGTACATATTGGCTGCTGTCAGGGCCAATACCCATTAACCAACGACGTCCAACCACGCCGGCCTCTCGCCACCATTCCCCATAGAGACAGCCATGTCCACCAGTGCCTTCCCAAAATCAGCAGCCCCCGAGGCGGCATCCCCTCCGGCGGTCTTACCGCTCCCTCTCGCCCTCCTCAACAACCCCCTCCTCCCGGCCTCGATCTTCCTCACCGTATCCACGCTGACGGCCAGCCCGGCGTCGACCCTCTTGAGCGCCGGGTCGCCCATGGTGGCCAGGGCGAACAGGCCCAGGCTGGAGTGGTAGATGTCCGGGGGGTCGCCGGCGCGCTTGCCGAAGCCGCCGATGGCGTGCTGGGTCTTGTCGAGGAGGAAGGTGCGGGCTGCGGAGAGGGCTGCGGGGCCGACGACCGTCGTCTCGGGTGATGGTGATGATGGTGATGAGGTTTGTTGTGGGACGGCTTGGTCGAGGACCCCGAGGGTGGACAGCGAGCCGAGGACCCACCACGTGTAGCACGTGTCGGCGACCTTGTTGCAGCGGCCGTTGAAGCCGATGTGCTTTGTGTCCTCGTCGAGGGAAGAGGAGCCTTCCGACAGGGAGAGGCCGGCCATCTGGAAGTTTGCCGTCTCCGGGTCCTCGTCCTCTTCCTCCTCTGCCTTCTCCTCCTGGGCCTCGAGGTATGCGAACTGCCTGGAGACGAGGAAGGATATGAAGCCCGGAATGTCCCCTATTCCCTCCTGTAATATATTGCTCTGTGTGTAATGTGGTTGAGATGATGTCTCCTGTTCTCCCGTGACGGGCCGGTCCAGCAGGGCCAGGGCGGCGACGGCGCAGTACGCATAGCCGGCGTGGCTCTCGTGGCCCAGGCTCTCGGAGAAGCCGCCGTCGTACGACTGGCTGCGGTGGATGTGGCGCACCAGCGCGGGGACGTCGATGTCCTCCACGTACGCCTCGTCGCCCTCCGCCACGTCACCCCGGAGGATCCAGCGAATGGTGGCGGCGAGATAGCAGTACCGCATGTCCTTCCCGCCACCGACGATGTACCTCCTCCCCCTCCCTGTATCTTTCCTATCATCAGAAGAGTCCTCCTCTCCAAAAGAAGGCACCTCGTAGACGACCTCGCCAAAGCTCCCGTCGCCGTCGACCCTCTGCAGCCTGCGCAGCCACCGCAATGTCTTGGCCCGGTCGACACCCGCGTACGCGCCGCCCTCAGCATGCTCCGGCTCCGTCAGCATGGGCAACAGCAGCAGGGCAAAGTACGTCGCGGCGATGTTTGCGTCCCCGCGGGCGTCGGTGTCGTGGCGGGCGCGGGGGAAGACGTGGGAGGGGCTGCCGCAGAAGCCGCCGTGGGGGTGCTGGCACGACAGGACCCATTGGCGCAGGCTGCGGCGGTCGGATGGGGTGAGGAGGGGCTTGCCGTCCTTCGTCTTCTTCTGGGCATCGCTTTCGGTGGGAGTTGGGGAGGATGAGGAGGAGGAGGAGGAGAGCAGGTCGATGGCGGCGATGATGAAGAAGCCGAGGGTGAGGCGCTGGCTGTCGTTGGGCGTGTAGTGATGGGGCAGCAGGGTTCGGGCGCAGCGCTGCCAGTAGCGCAGGTGGCGGGGCTTGTCGAGTGGAGGATCGAAGAGTGAGGAGGAGGATGGCATTTTGGGCGACTGTTGGGCAGAGAGGGAGAGAGAGTGTGTGGGAGTTTTAGGTTGTTGAAGCTTGACTTGATGAAGCTATCCCAAAATACAGGGTACCTAGGTACTTACATCAGGTACCTGCCAAAGAGCTACCCCTGCTAGGTGGGCCCTTGAGCCTTCCCGAGGGACCATTTCAGTTCAGGGCAGAACAGGACCCCTGACGGCGGGCGCAGGTGGGGTGCCCAATCAATAGAGGAAATAGAACAGGGCTGCCCGTTTGACCTGTTACGTACAGCAGCACGGGGCAGACGGTGGCATGTGAACAGAAAGCACAGCAAGCTCAAGCTCCAAACGTTACTGCGGTCAATAGCAGAGCCAAGCACCAACGAGGTCGCATGCCCTTCTCGTTTTCCGAGTATTCCATCACCCCCGTCTTGCCTTGCCTTCTTCCCCTCCAGAGCTGCTGAGCTGAACTGAGCTGAGCTGTCGCACGGCGTCATTTGCCCTTTGCCCTTTGCATCCCTCTGTCTCTTGGACAACAACGCTTTCGACCTGACGGCAGAACCGATCGGAGTAGCTACACCAAACACCAAACAGCACCAGCCCGCTGGCTGACCAAGCAGCAACAACAACAACAACATGGCCCTCATATCCGCAAAGACAATCATCACCTCGCTCTCGCTCTTCCACATCACCCTGGGCTTCTTCTTCCTCACGAACCCCATGACCATCGCCGACCAGGCCCTGGTCTACGTCCTGGGGGAGGCGATGGGGATGCCCTACGACAGGTCCTTCGAGACCCACTCGCCCGCCCTGGCCTTCCTCGCCGTCATCCTGGCAACCATGGGCCTGACAGACCTCGTCTCCCTGAGCCTGCCAGAGGAGGTGGCCCTGTTCGAGCACTGGGGTACTCAGGGTATGTCGTCCCCCCCCTTTTGCGCACGACACGTTCCTACACTCCGCAAAGCAAAAAGGCCAACTAAAAATAATAACTGTTTCCAGCCCCGATCCGCCTCCTGGTATCCTTCATCGCCATAGCCTACTCCTTCCTCTTCTCGCCCTCGAGCCCCATCTTCGCCGACTCCACCTCCGCCGTCCGGAGCCGCATGGCCGCGGGGCTGCCACCCCCGGGCTACGCGGCCAGCACCTGGGGCGGCGACGGGCTCAAGAACAGGGTCTTCTTCGCCTTCGCCTTCGTCGAGGTCATCAGCTGGTTCTGGATATGGGTCACCCTGCGCGAGGAGAAGCAGAGCCTCGCCTCCAGGAGGGTGCTGGGTGCTTCCAAGAGGAGGGCGAGCAGTGCGAGGATGTAGGAGTCTGGAGGAACATGTCATATGCGACGTGGGGGGATGTGGGGGAATGGGGCGGGAAGGGGTCTCCTGCGCTGGCCGCAACGCTTTGGGGAGGGGAGGGACTACTTGCTGCTCATTTTGGGACGAGGACGGTGACACGCAATATTGTAAAAGTTGGGTGGGACTGAACATAACACCAGGGCACGAATTACGACGACTACTGCATTGCAAGGAGTTTACAACAACTGGATTTTGGACTGAGCAAGATGGGGCCGGGCAGCATGCGGACAGACTGGGTTTCTCTTTCTCTGTGATGATAACATATCACCCAGCCTGGCAGTGGGGGATATACCCAATACATCAATCGAAATTCCCATACCTTTTCTTTCTCTATCTCTGCCAACTCCCTCCTCATCATCTAGAGATTTATTCACGCGGATATAACCACCACTTTACTCCATCTTAACCATCGCCAACCCCTTCACCCCCTCCCTCCAGCTCTCAACAACCCTCCCACCCCACTCCTCAACGTCCGCCTCCCCAACCACCTCCCTAACAAGATCAGAAACCCCATCCTCCCCGAACGCCCACATCTCCATCCGATCAAGCCACCCCCCGAGCCCGAGGACCTCCCTCAGCTCCTTGACCCTCGCCCTCACAGCACCCAGGACCTTGCCCGCGACGTCCCCGAGCCCCTTCGCCTCGGCGAGGACCTCCTTGTGCAGCCCGCTCCTGCCGGACCTGTCCCTGGCGGCCTGCTCCGCGTGATACGCCAAAAGCGAGCCCGCGGCCCACCTGACCGCGAGCGCGGCGTCGCGCAGAAGCGAGATGGACAGCGGCGCCGTCAGGTGGTGCAGCACGTCGCCCTCGCCGCCGGGGAGCGCAGCCATCAGCGGCGGCGTGGCGTCAAACACGTCCGCCCTCAGGGCCTCGAGCGCGGCGCGGACCCCCTCCGCCGCGGCCGTGAAGGCCTGGGGCGCGGGCGTGTTGCCGCTCTTGGGGGTGTCGAGGGCCGTGCGCATCAGGGCCGCCAGGAGGCTTACGGCCGTGTAGTACCGTTGCTCTGCGGGGGTGAGTTTGGGTGGGGTCTGGGGCCGGTGGAGGAGGGTGGACATTGACTCTGACAGGCGGGCGTAGACCTCGGTCTGGTAGGCCTTGTCGCGGGCGGCTGCTTCGGCGGCCTTGGTGGGCTTGTAGTCCTTTGGTGGCTTGTGGGTTACCACGTCTAGGAACTGTTCTGCTAGGAGGGCGAGGCGGCACCGCTCGTCCTGGTTTTGGGGTTTATGTTAGTTTCCGGTGTGTGTGTGTGATGGGTGGGCTGTGAATGACTGAGGGAAGAAAAAGAAGGGGGCTCACCGAGAGGGCTGGGCCGAGCCTCACGATCTCGTGGAGCGGCGCGGTGTGTGAGCTCTCTAGGTTCGGGAAGGAGCCGTAGTCGATGGCGTTGACGAATTTTGTGTCGTCCGTGATGTGTGCTGCTCAAAGTCAGTGGGGCTTGTTTCGAATACAATGAGTGCATGTGTGTGTTGAGATTCAACTCACCAAGCAGAGGCGACTGCTCGATCCCACCCTCAATCTTGCCCCCAAGCGCCCTAGTCGCCCTCCTCTCCTCAACAACAGTCATGACCAGCGTGCAGCTCCGCCGCAGCCGGTCCGAGTAGTCCGCCATGCCCAGGACCGAGGTGTAGCTCCCCGCGGCGAAGGCGTCCCAGATCTTAACCGGCGACCTCTCCCGCAGGCAGCCCGAGTAGTACGACGACAGGGGCTCGGCGAGGGGGGCGTGGCGGCCCGCGCCGCCCGAGTGGTGCTGGAACAGCCCAGGGGACACGCCCGACAGGCGGTCGAAGAAGAGCGGGCTGAGGGCGTCCTGGATGGTGCGCTTGACGTCCGTGGGCACCCAGGTCGCGTGCGCCAGCGAGCCGCACCCGAGGAGGAGGTACACCTGCACCAGGAGGAGGCGCAGCGGCATCTCGTTGGGCGTCTTGGACAGCTGCGCCGCCAGGACGATGGCCGCCTGGAGGACCCTGGACGCGTCGGCGCTGCTCAGGGGGGGCAGCCTGCTGGGGGGTGAGGGGGACTGGCGCAGGCCGCTTAGCTTCAGGAGTGCTGATGATGCGACCAGGGCGAGGTCGACGTGTGGGTCTTTGTCTAGGCCCTTGGGGATCTCGGGCTTCTTGTCGAGGTCTTGGTAGGTGGAGAGTGCCTTGGAGACGACGCCTTCCAGGCACGAGGTGCAGTTCTTGGTGGTGGTAGAGGAGCAGAACTTGCACTTGAGCTGCGGGCCGCCGGCCTCGGTCACGAGGGCGATGTGCTCCTGTGTCAAAGGGCATGTCGTGAGGAAGTACCTGAACTTGATCTCGAGTACGCGGACGACGAACTGTCTCTGAGCATCCGGTGTCTGTGGAGAGAAAGCAATTAGATGGGTTGACCTTGACTGCAAACAAGAGCAGTACTTACCTTTCCAGCCACGGTATTACTCAGGTTGTCAACGAAGTATTTGGCTTCATCAAATGTCAGCTGAGACACATACTCCTTGACGTCGTCGAAGGTGGCGCGCTGGAGCAGGTTCTGCTCGATGAACAGGTACAGCTGGATTACCCGGTAAGATGGCTTGCTCGGGTCGAGGCTCGGAGGCAGGAGAGCGGTGGGCGAGCTGAAGGCCAGTTCCAGGAGGGCAAGGCCAATGTTCTTCTTGTACATTGGTGCTACGCCTTGCTGGACCGCAACGAATCTCTGCAGCACCTCTTGGACTTCGGTGAAGGCGCTGGAAATCCGCATCATTAGAAGAAGATCAATAGCCAAAGGAAGGGCAGGGGTTGCTTACGCCTCGACATCGCCCTGCATGGTCGCAGACTTGACGAACAGTTTCCATATCCGCATGTCAAACGCAAGAAAAGACGGCTTCCCGTTCTCATCCTCTTTGCTCAGCGCCTGACGGCACGTGCTGTAGATTGTCTCCCAGTCACCGGCCTCCTCCAGGGTCGCCAGGCCCTGTTGAAGCAGGTGCTTCCGCCCTTGCTTGAACTGCTCGAGCACTCCTATCGGGTTTCCCTCGGCCGAGAGCGACTTCAGGTACGCCTCCTTGCCGGCCACGTGGTAGTAGAGGTTGATTTCCTCTTCTTCCCGGAGACCTCGGCCTGTGGCCTTGGCATCGGCAGCAATGGTGGCCGCCTTCTCAAGCTGCATGCGCGAGAGCTTGCCGAACATGACCTTCATGTTCTCTGGGCATTGTGGGCTTGTCTATATCTGTCAGCTCGATGGGCAGGACCCCTTGGCAGGTGAGCGTGGACACTCACAGAGAGCAGGTGCGTTAACGTGATGCTCCAGAACGTGTTCCTGCCGTTGTTCTTCCCTGGTTGGCCCTTGTCTAATGTGGCCGCGATCTGCTATGGTCAGCGTTCTTGTATAAGTACGCGGCAGAGTGGACATGAGAGATACCTGCTGGGCATTCACAAGGTCCCACGCCAGCACACACGCCTTGAGGCACTCGACCACGTTGGGGCTGGTCGGGTTCGCCTTGGCCCACCTCGCCCGCAGAACACCGATGGACAGGGCGTAGTCCAGCGGTGGTGCCGCCTCCTTGAGCGCCCATTCGTACAGCTCGATGGAGTCAAAGTCAGGCACGGCATTCTTGTCCCTGGCCAGAGCATCGACGGCGAACACAACAGCGGACTTCTCGGTCACCGTGTCCAGCTGGGACTCTGCACAGACCCTTATTGCCTGTGTCCGATGGTCAGAGGTTGGTCTGGAGTTAACGAGGTGAAGGGATTCACTGGTATAACTGACCTCATAGTACGGGTCTTTCTTGGCCTTGAACCGCTGAGCGGCGAGGCGGATGACGTTGGACCAGAGGCCTTCATTAAAGGCCGTCTGCAGCTGCACATCGACGCTGTTCTTCAGTGCAGGGCGGTAATACCTGCCGTACATGGACATCCTGGCGTGGCGTCTACAGCGGTATCATGCGATCAGCCGGTCGAATCGAATCTGTCTAGCGGCGTCGTCGTGCGGGCGGGCGACGAGGTGAGCCACTGAGCACCGGATGAGACAAGGACTGACTTTGCCGCTCGAGAATCGTGGCTGCAGAGACGTACTCGACCATGCAATCGGATGATGGTTTTCGGATATGAAAGGTACTCTCCTTTAAATAACCCCCTTCATCCTCCCCTGGAACCCAGTCGAAATGTATAGCGAGAATTTCGCAGGTTGGCTCCTGAGAACGGAGGTGTCGCTCTTCGAGTTGCAATCCGTATGTCCTGTTTTGCACCAGGTTGGTCCGTGCGGGCACAGGCCTAAGAACCTAAGGAACTCACTCCTTGGACAGAAGTTCTGGGGGATGCAGAATTCACTCCGAATGATACATGATGACTTGGAGTTGAGTTTCTTCGTTTTAGCTTAAGTTTTTCAAATTCATTCATTCTTTCCTCCCTTTTTCCAATATCTCGTGGACCTGCTGTGCTCTGGTTTCTTCTTCAGCCAGCATATGGATGTCACCTGGAGCTCTCAACTTGTTCCTGAGAACGCAGCAGGCATTGGTACAATTTTATTACATCTGACAATGAGATCGCAACGCAGCTTCCGGAGATTACGAGGCATCACCGTATCACCGCAGAGCTATTCGAGATAAGCCATGGACAAAGCCATGCGACCCAGCTGATCAGCACCTTTCGTGCCCATATCAGAATTTTCCAATCGTCACAGCGACTGGCCGGCCGCATGCCACGCCTGAGAGGGGAGATCCGGGCAGTGCGACCGTCCAGCCAACAGCAATACATCCCAGCGCGGTCTTGAATCGAACCAGATGTCATCCTCGAATGCCACGATGCACCGACGAACTCATGCGTGCCTGGCCCCTCAGAAAGGAATCCAGACCGCCAGTCGATGTGTATCCTCGCATACCGTGGTGTGGTTTGCTCATTCTAGGGGGTCCCGGTGGTCCTCGCAAGGCATATTGAATCCGTCCATGATCGATCAGGTCCGACAAACAGCTCATACAATGTGGTCGTCACCTAGCAGATCGCCCTCAGAATCATCAGGACCCTAGCCGAAGAGGCCGCCACCCTCAGCCTTCCGCTTATTAATCTGTCTCCTCGTCAGCAAAACACATCGCAAGCCAATAGTCCACCAGCCGTGTTCGTGTTCATACCCAGTTCTTCTTGCACTCCCTATACGCCCTAGACACAACAACAAGTATCGTCAGCCCCCAAGTCCGCCCAACCAGTCCACACCAAATCGAACCAACCCTGCCTGCTCGTAGGGAAAACGCACTCGAAGTAATCCTGGCACATGGCCTTGTCGCCGCCGTTCCGGTTCAGGCACTTGATGCTCTTGGACGCGGCCTCCTGGCACGGGTCGAGCCACTTGCTCTTGCTCTTGCTACAAGACGATGACGGCACCACGTTAGCTTTCAAGGAAATGGACGGAGCAGAGACAGGAAACTGGGGTGACTACACACCTGTTGAACTTCTCCTTGGTCTTGTCGTTCCAAGGGTCCTCGCCTTTGTCAGCTTGGGACGCCATCCTGTCGTTCGCTGGTGCTGCGTCGCATCTGCGTGGGACGGGCGACGGTGGTGGTGGTTGTTCAATTCGCGAGAGGGCGGGCGGATGCGCGGGAAAGAAAGAAGATCGATGCGCCTCGGCTTGGCTGGTGTGGTGACGTTCTGAATTCCCGTGGGGCGACATGGAGCTGCGATAAGATAAGAGCTCCGGCTTGCTCAGCGCGTTCATTATGTCAGCACACTCTTGGGTGGCCGACCTCAAGTCGCTCTACTGTGTCACCTGCTTCACGACAGCATCCATGTTCACTCATCCATCCCCTTCGTTAACCCAGACTGCCAAAGCATGCTTGAATTTCTCCGTACTACAGATTATGGACAAACTGATTTACAGGCCCCCTAACGCCATATCAAACCGCATATTCTCGTTCCGACTATGAACGGCAGACACAAAGCTTGCAATTTGTACAACACACAAGAGTCTCCTTGTTGATTTTCCTCAGTGACCATTTCCCTCGTGCTTTTGCTTCTTCTGCTTCCTTGAGCCAACACGAGACTCCCGAAAGCTGTGGTGGTACCGACTGTTAGCCCTTCTCTCACGCTTCATTTTCCTGTCCCTCTCATGCCGCAGCTTGAGGGTCGGCTTCGGATACTTCTGCTGCTTCGCCCCGTGCTCCTTAGGCGACGGGGCGTGCGAGCGCTGCGACCGGGCTCGAGCGGGTGCATCATCGTCACCAGCACGGTCGTTGAGAGCAGAAGGCTTGGGGAGCTCCTTTCGGAGCTCGTCAGGGGCATTGGTGGCCTCTCTTCTGCCTGATGAACGGGGCGGAGGATGCTGTGCTCGGTGCATCATGTCCAAGTGGACGCGGTTGTGCACCTCAAGCGGCGAGTGGCCGTACCCGTCGCCCAATCCCTTCCCAAGCGTGTTCTCCAGGAATGCCCAGTCATCAAACGGCATGCGGTGGAACCGCTCCTCGATGCACTGCTGTAGCTGCGCCTCGATGATGGCTGGGGTAGAGGTCGGAGGTGCTGCCAGTTGGACCAGGCTATCCTCTCTATGGTTGTGCTCTGTGCCCTTCGGCGGCGACGAGGAGAGATGCAGCTTGCTCAGCTTGCGCCACGAGGGGCGGTGGTCTCCGGCCTTCTTGCTCGACAAGGAGTCGTTCTTCTCGTCTCCGTCCAACTGCAGGGCCCCAGCGCGGTCCGCATCCGCGCTCGTGTTGTCACCACACGCGCTCGACCCGAGGCCGCTGTCGTCATCGTCGCCCTCCTCGCCAGGTTCGATGCTCGACTCCCGCTTAACAGGCGACGAAACGATTATCTCGAGCTCCAGCGCGCGGCGGTGGGCCTTCTCGAGCGCGAGCTTTTTCCTCTCCTCCTGCAACGCGGCGAACTGCTCCTCCTTCTCCTCTTGAAGAAGCATAGCAGCGTTATGCTCGCGGTCGCGCTTTTTCTTGGCCTTCTTAGCCTCCCTCTTGACCCTCTTTCTCTTGCGTTTCTCATCCTCAGGATCGGGCTCTTCGATGGCGGGACGCTTGCGCTTGCTCGCCTGGGCGGAGGGCGGTGGCTCGTCGTAAGCTGGCTCAGTCTTGACAAGGTCTGTCTTGGGGCTGTTTCGCGTGGGCGTTCGGTCAGCCCGAGCTGAGGAGGGCGGTAGAGGCAGACTTGTTGCCTCTTGAAAAAGCCGCTCAGCGTGGTTGCTTGGCAGCTCGGGCTCGTCCTCATCCTCCAGCATGTCTGCGGGGGGTTCAACATCCGATTCGCTGCCTGATGACAGCTCGATCACCTCTTGTTGTTTCTTTACTTCTTTTTGAGGGGTGTCCTTAATGGTTGGGATGTCTGCCAGCCTTGTCTTTCGTAAAGGGCTCTCCTCGGCCCTGGTTTCCTCCTTCTTCACAATCCGGATGTCATGATCTTCCTCGCTTTCTACTGCACTGGATGAATCGTGAATAATGGTGGCCTCCTCTCTCTTTGAAGGACTTGTGATGATAGACGAGGCTTTGACAGGGCTTCTCTGGCTGCGGTTCTTGCCTGGAGACGAAGGTAAAGGCTTTCTGAGAGGGCTCTTCTGGGGAGAGCCACTCGCGCTGGGTACCGTATCCACAATCGGGACTCTATCCCCGACCTCGCCCAAGGTACTGCTAACCGAGCCACGGCGCCGAGCAGGATGTTTATCAACGCTTGCCTCACCACCAGGGACAGCGCGAAGGGGAGGCTGGGACCACGGCAGCGAGGGGGTCGGAATGGAGCTGGACAGGTCACGAAACGCCTCTTCGATCAGTTCGTCGTCAGAGTCAGAATCCGACGGGACGCGAAACACAATCTGGCCAGGGCTTGGCAGCTGGGGCTGTCTGTTCCTGCCGACAGCGCGCTGTCCCGCCTTGGCGATAGCAGCTGCGACATGGGTGGTAGGTGAGGAGGGCAGCGGCACGGCTGGCGATGAGCGCTCTGCCTTGATGGGTGTTGCTTTCTTAGTCGGCGTCGACGTCTTGCTGACTCCTGCCTTGTTGGCGCGCGAAGGTGGTGGCGGGTTCGATTGGGCGCGACGGGGAGATGGGAGCGACACAGGCGGCGGCGCGACAGATCTGCGCTGGGCGGGCGCGCTTCCTAGCTTTCGGATCGACGACGCCATTGTGGATTGGCGATTGGTGTTGCTTTCATCTGAGCGCTCGTCCTCCTCCTCTGAAAGCACGTTGTTGATATCGTATGGGTCTGGCCTGGAAGTCGGCAGCCTTCTCTGGGTGGTGGTAGAAGAGGCCTTGACGCGTGGGGAGGGGCTTGATTGAGCTTTGCGCACGTCAGGCACGTCAGGCATGGAGGTTGGAGGGGCAGCGTGTTGGGATTCGACAGATTGCTGGGAGAAAAGACCTTGGGAGAAAGGGTCCTGTGAGTCTGGAATCACAAGTTGGGAATCCTGGAGGTTTGGTGGGATTTCGTGTCGGTCGTTTTGTTGTTGTTGTTGTTGCTTTGGTGCTGATGGTGGTGGGGGAGTTGAGCTGCGCAAGTGTGGTGAGGCAGCGACCAAGGTGCGATCAAGGTCGTCACTTTCGGCCGGTTCGCCCACAAGCGTTTCTTCGCCAGGTTCTTCTCCATCAGAACACTCTCCGACCTTCTCCAGTGCTGGCGACGGCAGAGTCTTTTTAACAGCAGAACTCGCAGGTACAGGTCGCCTTCGTTCAATAACCGGTCCCTGGGTTGCTGGAGTCGTGCGTCCCATCTGCGCGACGGCCAGCGCCTTCTGAGAAGGAGTCATTCTAGGCTCAGACTTCCCCTTGGACGCGCCGCCCTGCGACGACGACGCCCTGGACGAGACAGAAGGGGTGCGGTAAGGCGTGCTGGTCCTCTTATCCTCCCCCTCGAGCTCCAGACTCTTCAGACACAACAGCCGTCCGCGCTCCCTAGACCTACTACCACCTCTGGGCTTCTCGCTGCCCCCTCCTCCTCCTCCTCTGCTGCCGCTCCGCGCCGACCTGGCCGACGCCCCGCGCGCGTCCAGCCCGCCCTCGATCAGGTAGATAGTCTCCCCGCTCAGGATCTCCTCGGAGATGGTCTCGTGGCCCCGGAAGACGTGGCCGTCCCTGTCGCGGGCCTCGAAGCGCGACCCGTCCAGGACGAGGTCTAGGTGCCGGCGGGCGTGCGCCGACGCGTGCAGGCAGAGCTCCCTGATCTTGGTCATGGGGAGCATGTTCATGGTGAATGGGTGGGCGGCAGGCCCGTACTGCCGCTGCTGCGAGGAGGAGGCGGGCCTACCACTCGTCTTGTGGGTGTGTGTCGATGATGATGATGATGATTGCGATGAAGATTGAGCGGAAGAAGCATCGGCGCGCACGATCTGGATGTTGATCGGGGTCGGGCGACGCGAGGCCGACGGGGTTGATTTGGTGGTGCTCATCTTGGCGTTGTTGCTTTTTCCTGGCTTCCGTGAGGTTTGTGACGGGTCGTTTTTGCTTTTGTTTGCGGTGGTGGTGCCTGTGGTGTTGCTGCAGGTACCGGGGTCGGCGAGGGAAGCGGGCGTCTTGAGCGACGTTTGTTGGCGACCAGAAGGCGTGGCTGCTGCTGCAACTGCTGCTTTTTTTGCAGGCGGGTGGTGTTTTGCCGCCTCGACAAGCTCAGAAAAAGAGTCGCCTTTCATCAAATCCTCGAGCTGGCCATCATCTGAGCCAGAAGCCGAGATCTCCGGGGAAAGCAGATGGGATTCCTGGCTCAGCTTTGCCATCGCTCCCTCTCCTGCATCCAACTTTGCCATGTTTCTCAATCTACCCCTGACGAATCACGCATATGTCACAGCACGTACAGCACCCACACGGAATATCATAGACAGACGGTATTTACACAAGCATGCGGATCCACACTGATAACGAAGAATGATTGACACGAGAGAAGAAGGAAAAAAGAGGAGAAGGCCATGACGAGGGTGGACTGTCTCACAGTCCTCTTCCCATCAAGAGTTAAAAAAAGAGGGCGACGTTGCAGCGTCGTGCCAGAAGAACGTTTGCACTATTTCTCTCCTCTGCCACCCGGGGGGATTTCAACGCGGCCGTCCGTGCCACCCCACATGTCTCGAGACGCGTTCCCGCGTTTTTTTTGACTCGGGGCCCCCTCTCTCCCGTCTCGACAGCGACACCGCGTCTTAATTGACTTTTTAATTCGGCCTGCCCCGGGTGGCTTAGCCGTTGAGAGTGTTCATTTCACAACTTCCCCCCCAGGATTTGAGAAAGGATGGGTTTCAGTTTGATGCTATCCACAGACCCCCAGTCACTTGCGAGTCTAGGTAGGTGCATGCATGCATGGTAGGTATACATGACTGCAAATAGACAAGTGTAAGTACATCTACCTACCTAGATATGCACGCCGCGGCCGAGTCCCACACACCCACTCATCGATCAATTTGTCTTGTCCACGCGGATGCACGAACCCCCCTTCCCCCTCGGCGTGTGTGATCCGTTTGATCGCGTCCGTAGTGGTTCCACGGACCCCCCAATTCTCGTCCCACTTGTTGGCCAAGCAGACTCGGTTGGCGACATCGCAAACCGGGTTGCATCGTATGGTACCTGATAATGAAATGTGAGATACGACACGGTAGGATCATTAGCAGCCCCCTTGGCAGATGGCCAGATCGGCGGGGAAAGGATTCCATGTCTTCCCGCCAGCGGGAGACTAGGTACTGCATTTCCCCAGGAATGGATCGCTCTGTATGAGCAGGGTATGGTCCAGGGGGGCAGGGGGGGTTGTGTGAGCGTCCTAAGCTAAGTCCGTCTCGCCCAGGCCCTGGTCATCTTCCCGCGATGCAAAAACAGAACAATGGCCCGCTCAGCAGTGGTCGAACAATGCCGCGAGGGTAACATCGATGATCTATTTATACCATTGCCACTGTTAATGCCCTCTTCTTGTATATGCCTTCTACAGCACTGCACCAATGCGCTGGATGTATAAAAATTCCACCGCAAAAAAATGACCTTTGAGCCTCGACCATCTTAGTACTTACGATCCGGGTATCCAGCCATCCTTGCTTCCGCCTCTTGTCCACGCCTCCATATCGATGTCCGGCCTCTCTCTATCCGACTATAGTCTGGACTTGACCATCATCCGCTCCGGCGTAGTAAAACCTTTAGGAAAACACAAATAACAAATCAACCTCTTCGCTCAAACATACACATACCACTTAACCTTGGCTAAACGTGGCTTGACTCGTCCTTCACCAACTCACCATCCAGATCCCAATCCTCCGACTGCGCCACCAGGTCCGGGATGTCATCGACCTTGCACTTTCCGTCCAGAATGTCGTTCACGGCCGTGAACAGGGGGTATTCTTGCGTCAGCCCCCGCGCCTTAAGGAACGAGTTGACCTCCTTGGCCGTCGAGGTGCCCTGCAGCATCTGCCCGTTAAGCTCCGTTTTCTCCACCTCGGCCACGCTGACCCCACGCTCCACGGAGAGCTTTGCGCAGCGGAAATTTCGGCCTGACGAGCACGATGTCACCAGGTCCGCCATGCCTGCCGACTCCACCGTGAACGTCGCCGTGTTGACAGTCTCGGGAAAGAACTCCTTGCCGAACTTGATCATCTCGACTATGCCCAGCCGGCAGACCTCGGACTTGGCGTTGTCGCCCCAGCCCTTGCCCACCACGAACCCTGCGGCCACGGCCACGATGTTCTTGAGCGCACCTCCCAGCGATGTGCCGGCGACATCTGACACCATGCGCACGTGGAAGTAGGGCCGTCGAAACAGGGCCTTGAAGGTCATGTGGTCGAGGGGCGGGAAGGCGTCGGGCACGGCGGTGAGCTTGACCTTGCTGTTGCGGCCGCGGGCGTCCTTGTAGGGCTGGTTGACCGGCGTGATGCTAAGGTCGAACTTTGTCTGGTTGGCGGCGGGGCTCTGCGTCCTAGGCGTCGGGTTGCGGCTGGCATCCATGGGCGGCGGGTCGTAGGCAATGGTCGTCGCGCACCACTTCTCCGCGGCGATCTCAGACGCGATGTTGGCACCTGACAGGGCGCCGCAGTAGATGCCCAGGCCGTCGCCGATCCACTCGCTGAACAGCGAGACTCCGTCGTCGGACACGTGGACACCCTTGATGCAGCTGATGGCTCTCGCGTAGGGCACGATGTGGCCGCGGAGCTGTTTGCACACCTTGTCGATGAACTGGTGGGGCAGGTTGAAAATCAGAATAGTCGAGTTCTTGGCGGCATCGATCAGGTCAGGGTTCGCGATGATATTGTCGGGGAGCTTGATGCCGGGCAGGTACTTGACGTTCTCGTGGTACTGGTTGATGATACTCGTAATCTTCTGCTTCGCGTCACCGACCGAGGCGTCGTAGTGGGGGGAGTCCTTGGGTATTGCGACTTCCTCCTCGTAGACCCACATCTGCACATCGGGCTCAAAAATCTTTGGGTTGGCCTTTGTGTTTTCGGCGACAATCTTTGCGATGGTCGAGCCCCAATTTCCAGACCCAATGACCGTCACCTTGTGCCTTTTCTCGTAAGCCGCTCCTAAGGTAGCCATGTTGCGTCGACCCGTGGTCCTGAACTTGTTAGACGCCGCTGCTTTGCCGCCGAGTCCCGACGTCGCTGAACTGCCGAGGTGAAGGTTCGAAACGAAAGACGTAGTTGCGCGTGAGAGGTGGCCGGGGGCGTGCTTGGCTGTTGTTTTCGTCGTCGAGAAATGGCGGTTCGGGATAGATGCTGGTCTGGACTTTGATATAACGAGCTGCAGGTAGCTTGTGAAGACTCTTGTTGGCAACCTGGATGGGTTATTTAGTATGATGGTGTTCGGGGAAACAAGAGAAAAAGAGTCGACTCGAGCAATGCGAAGGGCGTGCATGAACGAGAGCTGGAGGCCAAGTGGTTGTGGTCACACGAGCTGTTTTAATAGAAACAGAGAGGAAGCTGGGCCGGGAAGGAAGAAAGAACCCCACGACCCACTGACAGGGTAGGTAGGTAGGTAGGTGCCAAGGGAGCTGGAGCTGGAGCGCAGCAGGGCAGGCAAGAATGAGCCGAAAGCGAGGTGCGGCAAAGTGGCAGGTGGCAGGTGGCACTGAGCACTGCCTAGGTACTGTGCTATATACCGAGTGGGCAGATGGTTTTCAGTGTCGGCTTGAGTCTCGTGGCTTCCACATGCATGTACATTTGCTTCTGCTGTGCTTTTTGCTGTGATCAGTTGCGTTGTGTTGAGCTCCTTCCCGCTCCTTGTCTTTGCCTTCCTGGTATCTCCGGCCCGCCCCCAGTTCAACTTTCCCCAATGAGCCCCTGCCCGTCAAGCAGAAAAGTGACGCAACAGTCCAGCAGAATCTGACCGCCTTCCCTCCTGAGTACGATGCAGGTGCGGCCACATAGCCAAGTACTTTCCAAATGTATGATCCTCATGCACTGGATCAAGTATCACAGTAACACAGCTTCGGGTCCGTCCTGCATAAAAAATGGTGGGGTCCTCAACCATCCCGACCCAAAGCTTTTTTTCTTTCTAGGCGCCTCGGGATGTCCCGGCCAGGCCGATCTTGACAAGCTCTCGTGTTTCCATTAGTTGCCGAGGCCCTTGCAACCCCTGTCGGTTGTTTTGCCTCTTTTTTTTCTGGAGTCGTTTTCAATAGCAAGGCGAGGTTCGAGGCTGTGAGCTGAACCGGGTGGGTTCTGTCATATCTGACCATCGATCAAAGCATGTGAAAGTCCCCATATTTCCCTACCTTATTTCCGTTCATCACATGCCAGCGGACTGACCTCAGGCGACACTCACACCTCCGGCCGAACTGGCAATGTCCGTTCAGTATGAGCTGACACAACGTCTAGTCTAGGACTCGGACAATTGATTAATACGAGTAAGTGGTCTAACTACACTGAATGCTGGGTGGTGCGCTACATTATGCAGCCATTGCAGGTCATTCTCAGCAGCTTTGCAACTTCCATTCGAGGAAGAGTTGACACAGACGAATCGAATCTTGCCCTCCACTTCAGCTCGGGTTGGTCATGTTACATACGCAGCTACGCAGGATAACGTTGCCCCTGAAATTATCGCCAGCTGTAGCCAGCTAAAGGCTCAATCGACCCTGGAACTGAAAGGTCCTCTTCGATGGCTCTGTCTGATGTTGTATAAGGTGACAGCTCTGCTAATGTCGTGCGTCTTGGTAACTCTCGGCGTCTTGGCGAATGAGTGCAATGCGCCTTATCTCGACTATCTATATGCATTCCCATAAGCGATTGGCATGGGCAACGGGTCGACGGCTGGAAGTGCACCTCAATTGGTAAATTCCCGCTTGACGCAACCACTTCTGCATTTGAGACGTGAGTAAGCGCCGTCATGAGATTCTTCACCCTACAAGCTGTATGTATTGCTTCTTCGTCAGAATCTCTCATTGAGACGATTTCTGCGTACCAAGGGCGACTGATGATCCTCACGAAACGGGCGTTTTGCACGACATATGCTGAGCATCTTCGCAGAGCAGCTATAATTGATCTGAAAGCCAATTTGAACATCATGTGTGCCCTCCTCAGCTCTGCTGTGCCTGACTTAGGCGGCTGTCACTGCGAATGCAAGAGGCTTGTGAAAGTGGCGGCGCTCTGCGACACCGAACCGATCATCATCGCCCCAGATCTGTATCTGCTCAGGGAATCCGCAGAAAGACAAGATCCTTGCGTGTTTTGTGTCCTTTGCCGGAGAGCACTAAAGCAAAGACTCCTGTCGAAACGTGGACGGTTGGGCAGAACGGACAGAGCCCAAAAGACCCGGCGAACTTCCGAGAGCCCCCAAGGTTCTCAAGGTGACAGCAGACTTCAACTTCTCAACCCCAGGGCGTACGGGAGACGGTCGCTTGATTCAAGGTATTGAGAAAGAGCGAGCAAGGGAAATACGTCGCAGGGCTAAGTTCCCCATGGATGGGGATTTACTGTTTATAGCTCACTCGGCGGAATCTCAAATTGGTTTACACGTGACGGAGACTACCGGGGGCCGGGCGACTATGAGCGTTTTTGCGTGAGTAACCCACGCTCCCATCCTGTGCTTTTTTGGCCTCCGGTTATTCTTATGCAAGCTATGGTCTGTCACATATTTCGAGCCCCCCAGATCGCCCGACACAATTGGAGGATTGCACATAACAGAACGCTGTTCTACTATAGACGCTGATCCCGATTAGAAAGTATGGCAAAAGCTAGCTATTGAGTGGTTACGCGAATGCGAGACTCATGAGCTTTGCGCAAGAGTCGAAGAAGACATGGAGATGCCAGCAAGAGTGATCGACGTGACCAGCGGAGAGAACCCCCGTCTTGTACTCTCTGCCGGCAACCGCGGGAAGTTCATCGCCCTCTCCTACTGTTGGGGGCCACAGGGAAATGATCTCTTTGTCCTCAACGACGTCACGAAGTCATCGCTGCTTGAAGGGAGCGTGGAGTAGGCCGTATTTGCTCGAACTCACCGCGACGCTTTCGCCATAGCCCGTGCTCGAGGGATCCAGTTTGTTTGGATCGACGCTCTGTGCATCATTCAAAAGAACCAAGAGGACTGGGAAGCCGAGTCCAAAAAGATGGCCATGGTCTATAACAACGCCCTACCTGACCGTCTTGGCCGGCAGCTCCACAGATTCCCGTCACGGTTTCCCCTCTGGACGATCCAGCCCCGCTCAGCCCTTTCCAATTCCTCTCGATGACAGCTCTCGCGACAGTTCGCCGTTCCTCCTTGCCGCCTTGAGGCGCTCCCATGCCGAAGCCCGACACATACTCATGTTCAAGTGCATAACAGGCGCGTGCTTTGAGCTCCAAGAGTGCCGACAGATGGACGGGGTTATTCTTACAACACAGGACAAGGAAACGTGCCTCTTCCACCCAGATCAGCAGCAGCTGCACCGTCATCTTGGGAGCACGTCAGCAGTGCGCTACGCTGTACTCGAGCATTGGTACATCATGCTTATTGAGTTCACAAATCTTCGTCTCAGCAACCCAGACGATATATTCGCTAGCATCAGCTCCAGATGGCCCTCGCCCAAACCGCGGCCCTTTGTCTCGGTGAATCGCGCTATCTCGCCGGGCTCTGGGGGAAGACATTGTCCGCGGTTTGCTCTGGCGACCGTCCTCCTTTAGAGGGCGGGAGCCAAAGGAGGACGGGAGCCTGCTGTGCTAACTCGCCCACGATCGTGAATGGCACCCGGAACAGTTATACGTGCGCCATCATGGTCGTGGGCGGCAGTCGAAGGCTGCATAGACCATCTGGACTACGAGCCGGGAGGAGGCGAGTCGGTGGTGCTGCATGGGAAATCCAAGAGTGGTGCCGTTCCAGATGGCACGCGCGTCAGGGATTCCGTATTCCGCACTAAACGAGGCTTTGTTCGAGTCTAGCCGGCAGTCAGGGCCTCGCAGGTCAGGCAAGATGGGAACGACGAAACTTTCTGCTGGAGTGGAGATGCGCGTTGCAAGCCCGACGCACTGCATTTGCCATCTTGTGAGCTGCGTATGTGGGGCCGAGTAGCCAAGGCAGGCTTTTCGGCACAGCAGTTTAATCCCAAACAATGGCAACCTAAATTCGACTGGCGGCCCAAGAAGCAGCGATATCGAGGCAATACGTTCAATGGATCAAGATACGTCTTTGAGCGTGCGCTTATGATCTATGCGTACGCCTTCTACTTGGAGGCCAGCGAGGAGCAAGGTAAGACATTCGCAGTTGGCTTGTTTGATGTAAAGGATGAGACCTGTCGAGAAGTTTGTTGCCTGCAGTTGACTGAGATTGAGGGTCTCATTCTAAGAGAGGTCCGAAGTGACGATGGAACCAGGAGATGCCAGCGTCCTGGTTTGTTTTGGCTTGAGGAAAAGTCCTGGTTCGATAACGTGGATAAAGTTGAGGTCCGCTTGATTTGAGCTATTATCAGCATTTTTCTCAAGTGCTACCACCTACCTAAATACCCACCAACGTACCTAATTAGATGTATGTTTGAGGAATAAATTTGTTCTCGACTTGGTCTATTAAGTTGTATAACCGCCAGGCTCACAGGCAGGCACTTCTGGCTGGTCCTGATTACCGCGCGCCGTTTTCCTGCCGCCATACGCGCTTCCGAGATTATCGCATTTATAGTGAAAAGGTGGCCTTCTAGGATGATTTAGAATTGTGTATCTTCTTTGTAGACCATCAGACCTAAATTACTGCTACTGTTCTTCATCCTGGGGTCGTGTCATCGGTTGTTATGCGCGTTGACACGCCACACCCTTTTTTCCCTACCTTTTCCATCTAGAGCTACCACTGAATTGGTCAGCTCCTTGTGCCACGACGTGTGTCTAAATTTTCCAGTGTGAATTGTGTTGTACGGTCGGGCAACGCGGACATCCATCGGCAAAATCAGGCTAGTGCCCATCGAGGTGCCACTTGAGCAAGCCAACAGGTATTTTGGTCCTGCTGAAATCAGCTGAAACGCCGTGTAAGAAGCCCCATGGGCAGTTGAAGAGGCTTTTTCTGTCCCACCACATCTCCTTGGCAAGGGGAGCTGGTACCATTGGTCATATTTAAATGGGGGTCAGCTGGTGTGAGACCTACTGCGTCAGCCAACGCCTTAGGTGCGCAGTATTTGCCTGCCTGCATATGCGCGGAAGATGTGAGGCGCGTTGAAGCCTAAGATCGGAAGGCAAAGCCAGCAGCGTCGCAAGATTTGTGGGCAACCTTTCCAGAATCCGGTGAGGAGCCATTTCTCCAATTTTGGAATATTTTTCAGCCACGCATAGAAATGTTCGTTCCGTTACAGCAGGTGTACGAGGCGCAAGGCTTTCCAGCAGGGTTGCACTGCCTTCTTGACAACGTTCCGCGGGCGATCATGCAAGCATTGTTGAGGAGGATTGCACCCGGCGAGACAAGACTATGTAGCTACTCTCTTGAGCGTGGCTTGATTCAAAGATGGTTGGCCTCCGGCTGCAGTAGCTCAGGGGGCGCGTTCGCTTTGGTGGGAGATGGGTTGGTCATACGAGCCTGATTAGGGACTGTGGACACTTAAGACCCTGGCTTCCCAAGCCCACTCGGCGACTCGATGTATATCGACGTACAGTGTTAACTCTTCATATTCGGACTGATTCATTTGTAGTCAACTGACGGCTACCATGGCTTCGAGCACCCATAGTCAAGGCTGTCACGAATGCCGCTCGACAAGTAAACAGACCTTCAGCTGCATCCAGTGCAATAATCTGGCATTCTGCGACGACTGCTGGTCAGAATGGATACTGCACAGACCTGGTGCAGTTGGTTACGACGGTCGGCCACACGAGAAATCCGATCCCAACGTTGTCCGAATTCTACGCCAAATTCTTGAACCTACTCGTTCCGAATCCGACGTTGACAACGAGCACCAAGCCGACGAGGATACCACATGGTTTGGAGTGGGTCGAGATGCCTCTAATCAACCAGTACTGCAGGATTATGGACGATTCGCAACGCTTTTGAGTGAGGGACAGACTCAAGAAGCAGGCGAGAGGTATCCGTTGCTCATTTCCTTTATAGGACAAACTGGTAAGCACCCCTCTGGGTAGTGATGGTTGGTTTGCTTTGTAGTTCTCTCAATAACTTGTAGAAAGGGGCTGGTAAAAGTACCTTGATAAAGATGCTCATTGAACGGCTTGAGGGTTCGGACCACGATCCCACCCAGAAGTTCCCATCTCCTGTCACATCGACTAATAACGATCTACTCCCAACAACGGGCGATGTTCATCTGTACGCGGACCCATTCACATATCACAGCAAGTCGCCCATACTATATGCGGATTGCGAAGGACTCGATGGAGGAGAAGCCATTCCACGGGGAGTTCGTCACCGGTCCAACCAGAACTCTATTTCCGACATCACATCTTCCATTGGTGCTGGCGCAGGGCGCTCATTACGATCATCGAGTCGCACTTCCGACTTGATTGAAAGAAGAAGCAGGCGACTTCGAAAGAATCGTCATAGTACACAAAGGGACATAGCTTGCATGTGGGCTGTTACACCCGAGACCAAGAAACGCGAATATGCGGTCAAGAAGCTTTACCCCAGATTACTTTACACTTTCTCAGATGTGGTTGTCTTTGTCCTGAGGAACCCTCGGTACGCAAGAAAACACTGAACAGCTCTATGATACATGCTAGCTGACACCTAACAGAGCATTTGAGTCGACGGTTCTTGAGAAACTATTGGAGTGGGGCGCGAGTTCGATCAGCAAGTCCTTAAATCAACCAGCGCTTCCCCACGCCATTATTGTCCTCAATGCTACAGAGAACGTGGACGATAGTGAGTGGGATAACGAAAAGGCTACTCAGCATCTTCTGGATGGCATTCGTGGCGCTATATTCCGTGAGCCGCGATTTGAGGACCAGGCACGTTTCTGGAGGGAGAATGGCAAGAAAATCGAGACGACAAAAGACCTCCTCGAGTGCTATTACGCATCCATCACAACTGTCCGAGTTCCTTCAAGAGGCCGATACATGCTTATGGACCAGCAGGTGGAGAAGCTCTTCACCGTTGTGCAGAAGAGGAGCGAGGCATCCCTGCTGGCCAAGAAGAGATTGCGTATGCTGGCGACGGCTGAGAAGCTCCAGGTGTACCTCCAGGCGGCTTATGACCACTTTTCTAGGGATCTCGACACCCCGTTCGACTTTGTCAAAGAAGCTCTGAAGTACAACCCAGTTCCACGAGACTTTGGAGGCAACATCCTCAATTTGGCAATTTCTATTCAGAAAAATGCCACGAAGACCATAGTTGAGAATCCTGGGCGAATATTTGATCAAATGGCACCGATGATAGCATCGTGCATCATGCTCGATTCTGTGCGACAGAATCTGATGGGTCAGCGAAGATCTCTGGAGCCATTTCAACTAGAGTGCTGATATGCATCAACAGGATCTACTGTCCAGCTGCTGAATGATGCTTACGTGGAATACTGTAAGTTTGCCATGTACCGATTCATCGACCTGTACGCCCCTTGCGGCTATCAAAACCCACGCCATGGGGGTTGCTGTAACGTGAGGTCTGGGCACGACCCGAAGGGCCACCAAAACAGAAACGGAAGGATCATTGGTGCCGGGGGATACGAGTGCCCAATCGATCCAGATGAGTTTTTTGGGTGGTGGATGAAGCAGATACGGAACGAACTCCAACATCTCCAGAGCCAGTTCTCGAACCTGACCCACACACTCCGCGAGAGGGCGGATGAGGACATCGCCGCCGAGCTTCATCTGAATCGTCTCAATGACTTTTACCGTGGGCTTGGTGGTTCATCCCGCCATGTCAGCTACTCAACGTGTTTTTCCTGTCTAAGGGAACTCCCGGAGCATGCTCTGCCTTGTGGCCATGTTCTTTGCTTACCGTGCGTTAAGTCATACGGCCGCCCAGGGGCTTCCAAACAGTCAATCGTAATGAGCAGATGCCCCTTACACCAGCAAGAGATGCTCTGGGATCCGCCTTGGAATGTCTTTGTGAAGCCACCTTACGCTGGCGTTCGAATACTATGCCTGGATGGGTAAGCTGTTCCGTTGTCCTAATCGAAAATCATAATCTATCGGCCATGAGTTAATTAGCAGAAGTGGTGGCGTGCGGGGCATAGTCGAGTTGCAAGTGCTCAAAGCCATAGAAACCTGCCTGGGCGGCAAGCTCCAGTTGCAGTTGTTCTTCGATCTCATCGTGGGAACAAGGTAAGTAGTCTCAATCGAAGTAACCAGCCACGAAAGATGTGGCGAGTGGTTGACTCATGCCTCCTGTTTAGCATCGGGGGAATCATCGCCTTAGGTCTGGGAGTCAAGAATTGGAGTGTGGATCAGTGCACTCGAAAATTCAAAGAACTTTGCCCGAAGGCCTTCACGCCACGTGAGTTCGACGGCATTCCATTTCTTGAGAAGCTGGTGCTATTGCACCATAATAGTAAGTACAAGACTAGGCCATTCGAGAACGCGTTGAAGGAGGCTTTCGAGGAATGGCCGCTGTTCGGGGGACAGAACGACTTAGGCGAGATGTTCACAAAGGTGGCTGTGACATCAACTACTGCTATTCAGCAGCATGCAGTTGTTCTGGCGAATTATAACCGGCCAGAGACATTAAGTCAAGGTAAGTACAAATATTAGTTGCAAAGTTGTTGGACAATGGTCTGACGAGGCCAGACTCATCACGGTACGAATTCCTGCGGGCCCAGGGACCGACAAAAGAATTCAAGATCTGGGAAGCGTAAGTAAACTACCTTCTGTGAAATTGGCACGCAACTGACATTGAACAAGAGCCAGAGCCACGTCTGCAGCGCCGCCTTTCTTCAAAAAGTTCTATAAGGAAGACACGAAGAACAGCTACTTGGACGGAGCGCTATACCATAACTGTCCTGTCTGGGTAGCGCACGACGAAAGAAAACGGATATGGCATGACGTCGCAGATACCATGCCAGACATCGTACTTTCCATAGGCACTGGCACGAACACTCAAGATGGCGAGAGCGGCCTTCCCCATCGATCTACCAAGTCTTTCCAAGAGGAGGAGGAGCTATCCAATGCGAAACCCAAATTGAAAAGTCCTAGGAGCTTTTTCCCTATGGATATGTGGCAGACTGTCATGGATCGTCTAGGGAGTCTGATGAAGTGCAAGGAGATCTGGAACAATTACCTCACGGAAGCCTCAATGTCCCGGCTAGGGCGCCTTGGCGGCCATCGACGCCTTATCAGGATTGACCCGGAATTGCGTGGGACAGTGCCAGCATTGGATGATGTCGATAAGATGAGGCACCTGGAAAAGTCTACAAGCCAATACCTGAGACAGGCGTCTCCTACTGCAAGGATTAGGGAGATCGCTCACAGGCTTGTTGCGAGCACGTTCTTCTTCGAGAAGGATAAGAGCTCTGTACAGTCTGTTTCTAAAGGATTCGAGTGCTCCGGTAGGCGATATACCTTTAATTTGTTTTTGGTCCAGGATCACTCGTCAACGTACTGACATACTGCTTGAACGAGCACAGGTGCGATCTTTTGCAGGTTCGCAAACGGGTCCGATGAGATGAAGGGCCTTGGGGAGTTCTTGCGTAGCTGCCTACGGAACGACTTTTCACCGTACTTCATCATCCAGGAGGATGAGGCAAAAGCCTTCGATGTGGTCAAAATACCCATGGGAGAGAACCTGATAACCGACATGTGTTTACGTGGATCTTTCAAGCTGAGCCGGATACACGTATTCGTCTCGAAAGAGCTCGCCACCACCACAATCTCCCTCTGCCTGTCTGAGGAATCGTATCCATACTCTTCAAACTCTTTGCTGCCGATCAGTGGCTTCCCACGTGAGTTGATCACAGAGGATGCGAAAAACCATGGTAGGTTGAACCACCCCTCGACGATCAACCATCCCAAAGTCTCTCTTCCACAGAAGCTAAGCGACGCTGAGAAAAGCATCTCTGCCACGGATCAGGGTCGAGCGGCATAGTACCGACTTTCGGAACCTCGCCGGTCCCTCGCGTTTTGTGAGTTTCAAGGACCGAGTTGAGGCCAGCAAGAGTGGGACACCGAGCCCGACTGTAGCCGAATCCCCCATCAGCCTGAAGAGTCCGACCAGGAAATCTCACTCGTCGAAGGATCTACGGTCCGCCTTCAAGCAGGGTGCGGATAAGACAGAGAAAACGGACAAGCCGGAAGCGCCGGATGATGTAGGACCTTGGGCGAAACTAAGAGCCGAGCAAGATCTGAAAAGGGAGGACTTTGTTGCTGAACTTGAGGGCTAGGAAATGTGACATATTTCTTAGGGGGCTCCATGAACGGTTAGTTAGACTCAAAGCTCATACGTCGAGGCCAGAGTGGTGACCCAACAAGTGGCTGACGGCATTGAAGCCTAGTAGGCAAAGCGTTGCTTGGGTTATAATGTGTCTAGTTGAGTATACGAATTACGAGTCACGATTGGTGACGACGGGGAGACGGCTGTTACTGCTGTAATGTTTTAAGGCTTGCTTTACGTTCACGATTTCATGTGCTTTATTGCCAACACTTCGTGTCCTGAAGATGACGAATGCTGCGCTCTTGTAATTAATCGTTTATAAGATGTCTTCCCACATGTGACTCTAAATATGATAACATTGCCTGTTAAACCGACACTACTGCCCGTTTTGTACCTTGCAGTGATCGATGGCCCCGGATATCAGCTTGATGCGTAGTGTTCAGTGTGCTCGCTCCGGACATCTCTGCCCAGGCACTCAATAAATCATTGCGGAAACCCTCTAGCGAAGTCGCAGGTCGCACATGGCGCTTGACATTCTCAGCCCAGACAGGAATCCCATCGGAACAGATCGCCTCCACCCTAGCGGCGATGCAAGACGCATCCTGTGGCACCCGGCAGCCCACAGGCATGAAAGCCAGCGCCTCGACGTTGGGGGTCTCGGTCACCAGGGTCGCCATGCCGCTGGCGGCCGCCTCGAGGGGCGTGATCCCGAGGGTCTCGTACCGAGACGTGCAGAGGAACACGCCGTTCTGCCGGGCAGCTACAAAGAGTGCGTAGAGCTGGTCCTTGGCGAGCCTCGGGCACACCATGAAGGACCCGCGCTTCTCGGCCGGGACCAACTCGAGGAGAGCCCTGCGGCGGGAGCTGTCGCTCTCCGGGTCTCCGATGATGAGCGTCCTGACTGATTTGCCCTTCTTGAGAAGCTCAAGGCCGGATTGAACTGTCAGTTCGACATTTTTGAAGTAGTCCAGGCGCGCCACAGCGGTAAGAAGGAGGACATCTGGTCCGCGGATGAAATCCTGCATCGCCTCGGGCAGGATTCTGGGATCATTGAAAGGGGGGACCCCAATTGGCGGATGAAGGTATATGAAACGGCTACTGCTGAGTCCTGTGCTTTCCAAGATTCGCTGTTGAAGTTTTGAATGAGCGAGGATGGTACCCTGGTTGTCTTGAAGCAGGCGCTGAATGCCAAGGTGTTGCTGCTCGCAGAGAATGTCGGCTTTGTCTTGGGTACCACCGAAGGATAGTCGCGCAAGATCTGGCGAAAACTCTTGAGCGAAATGTGAGGCAAAAGGTCCGTGGTGTGTGACACAAAACCGATAGCCTCGAGGGTGGTATTGGAGGAGTGTATCAGTCTGATAGTAGACAATAGTACGCTTATCCTGCTTGCTAGAGGCGAGTCGAAACGCGTTGTTGAGACTCGCTGCAATCTGTGCCTGGCTCATCCGGAAGTTGAAGTAGACAGTGACGACAACAACACCGTGCCAGTCCTCTTCGACTTCGCAACGAACAGTATCAATCTGTTCATCTCGACTGTACAACACAATACCAGACAGAATATTATAATCAAGAAGAACACGAAGTACGGCAAAAGTGAAAGAACTAGCACCGACTTGAGCTGCAACAAGAGGATCTCGGGAGAAGTACCTCTTGTTGAGAACAACAATGCCCTGTGCAAGGAGTGAATCCATTATTTTTGTGTTTTGAATAGAAAACGAAGGACACTTCTCTGAAGCTGAGTTTCAGCTTTCAAGGGGAAGTCGTTTTTCTGCGAGAAGGGCCGGTCTTTTTATCCTCGCCCTGTCTTTCTGAATTCCTCGTGGCACATTGATTCTCCCAAAGGTCCCTGGAATATTTCGGAACACCATTATTCATCCACGTACAAACGCGTAATGGAAATAAGGCTCTCATGCGAATTCAACACCGCTTACGCCCTGAGTCATCCCCGATGGTGCCTAGATTTCCCTTCACTGCATGTGCAACTCACAACCGGTCTAGATCACTGGAGGATGGCATCCGACACTCCCCGCCAGAAGACCTTTCCTTGCAGCAGGAACAAGAGGATCTGCCGTAGTTCCTTCCGAGGACCCCGACGCGCGCCGGAGGTTTACTTGATATTCTCCCAGGGCGAATCGGGGAACTGGCAGCATCTTCACCATGACAGCCTTACCCGTCGACGGAGCCTCCCGAACTTTAGAAGAGGCTCTGACTTCGGTTGGCGGTGTGCCGTCGAATCAGCTTACATACCTGGACACCCTTACTAAATCCTCTCAGCTTATATGGGGCGTTGCAAGTATCATTGGCAGGCTCGCCAATATCCCCTGGCCGAGATACTTTGTAAGCAACAATCTATCGTCAGCGCGGGTTGTCCGTCTAATACCATGGGCACATATACAAGGGGCTAAGGCCTGGGCTCGTACCGTCGCTGATCTATTTGGATATCGAATTCGCCTCATGCGAAGAATCTGCAGTTTTCACCGCATCATCATCGTCCCTTTCGAGCCACCACCGCGTGTCTTGTCGCACCAGAAATCTACAAAATGCGATCCCTCAGCCTGGCGAGCGCCGCCTCGCAGAACTTCGTCGCCGGCATCGGAATCGCCTTCTCAGCAGGCGTCTTCGTCTCACTGAACCTCCTCGGCGCGGGCGGCGGCAGGCCCGAGTCGGCCGACGTAATCCAGAGCGCCAACGCCATCCTGTCGTCCGTCTGGTTCCTCTCCGCCTGCGTCGGCGGTACGTACCTGGCCCTCCTCGGCCCGGCCGTCACCATGTGCTTCGGCATCTGCACCTACGCCGTCTACGTCGGCTCGCTGTGGTACTACGAGGCCACGGGCCGACGGGCGTTCCCCCTGGCAGCGGGGGCTATCGTCGGCGTCGGAGCAGGCGCCGTCTTCATCACCTCGGGCTACATCCAGGTCGCGTACTCGTCCAATGGGAACAAGGGCAGGTTCATTGCAGTCCAGAATACTCTTCAGGCCGTGGGATCTATCGCCTGCAGCATCCTGCCTGTGGTACTCAACAGAGACAACGTCTCGCGCGCAGGGGTCCCTATCCCCGTGTATATCACGTACATCGCCGTGATGCTCGCCGCAGCTGCGATTGCCCTGTTCGAGCTCCGCCGGCCCAACGACGTTTCATGCGACACTGGCGCGGCCATCTCAGAGTGGAATGAGAAACGCAGTCGCCGCCAGGAACTCACAGAGAACATCAAAGTCTTCAAGGAGTGGAAGCTGTTGTGTCTACTGCCTGCTTTCTTACCTGCCGGCTCATTTCTTATTTATCTTGGCTCGGTGAACGCTTTTCAGAACACTCTACGGGCCCGCTCACTTCTTTCATTTATTGCATTGGTCGTGCAGATTCCCTTTGGACATCTTTTGCACATAATTCTGGACAGGCCCACATGGCCCAGGCGGAAACGCGGTCTGGCTGGGCTCGCCTTTGTCGGGGTACCTCTGTCAGTTGCTTGGGTATGGGAAGTCATTCGGACGAGGGGCTTTGATCGAAGCGCCCCGCCGGTCAAGCCGGTCGACTGGAGTGACCCTGAATATGGTCCTATCATGGTTCTATTCGTTCTCAACTGGACCGCGTCGGTTCTTTGGCAGTACCTTGTGCCCTGGTTCATCGGTGCTCTTGACCTGCCGTCAGAGAAGCTCGGCCATTACATGGGTGTTCAAAGGGGATTCTTGGCCGCCGGTGAAGCAATCTGTTTTGGTGCCGACGCTGCTAGAATTCCTTATGTAGGCTTCTCAGGTGCCATTCTTGGGTTCTATGCGGCGGCTATTGGCGCATTGGCTTATATGTGTACTTTTCATGTGAGTGATGAAAGCCGGACTTACACAACACAAGAATCGGGGACAGATGAATATCTCGAGCGAAAATAATGTTTCAGATTGGGTACTCCCATCAAAAGGAAACACGGGAATTCTTATTTTGATATTGTCACAGCACACATGCCTAGAGGAAGCACAGTAACAAGAAAAAAAAAGAAAAAAGAAACCCATGGCCATGCAGCCGCTTCACTTGCCGCTCACCACAGTCAGATCAAGGGTTATGACCCCACCCCTACTCTATGGTAGGCATTAGAAGTGGCTGCATTTTTCTCTCGTTTCATCCACCTGGGCATGAAATCCGCGGACTTCATTTCTAGCAAGACACGATTCCATTGGGCTGTACAAGGGCACTCTCGGACACAGACTGATTCACAGGCTTGGTTGCATCTATGAATTAACCACCGGCTGATTTGCCTCGCAAATTCAATCTTGGCACCGAGATGACCCAATCGCTACAGTTGCGTTGCTTGGTGCAACTCATGATACCACTCGAGTGACGTGAAAGTTTCAGTGCCATATCCTTTACTGTCCAAGCTAATCTCCTACGAGACCTAACTGCTACGGGAGAGATTGCTACCTGTTCCATTTCCGCTGCGCGTCAGTTGCTATCAATTGGAGCCGTGGCTTGCTGCTCGCCCTGTGGAGATTGCTTGCTCTCGCCCAACACCTGACCAAGGAGTTCGCCGGACTTCTTGTCCCTGTTCTTGCCCGACCCCCTGTGCAGACACGAGGCCGAGAGAGCCGTGCACCATGTTGAGCGCACGGCCGTCGATAGTGTCTGAAGTGAAGGTGTCAATGGTAACATAGTCTTCCGGACGCACCATCTCCCGAGCGAGCACAAAGTTGAGGATGTGCATCTCGTCGGGGGTGAGGTACGCCTCGAGCTCTTTGTGGCTGCTCGCACGGCCGGACGTCTCCAAGCCTTCGACTTTCTTCAGGACAGTGTCGCATTTGGTAGCGTCCACGGGCGCCTGAAAGGCGTTCAGGCAAAAGTCAACTGTCTTGTTAACTTCTTCTTGGGTGAGCTTGCTGTGGGTATCAGCAGTTCCTTGGATTACTGCTCGCAGTCAGTAAAGAATTGATGGGGTTCGAAGGGCTCAGTCTGCTCCAGCTCAAATAAAATCACTCACTAGGTCGGAAATGTGCAAATGCGCGATCAAAGCCTTGCTCGTCCCAGTCGCTAAGGACGGGCTCGTCATGTTCTCTGATCTGCTTGAGCGCGCTCAGAACCACGAGCAGGAAACGGGTGTAACCCTCAGCAAGCTTCTTCGAGTGCCATTCGAGAGCCTCGTGCTCGCTGCACTGGCCCTTGATAGAGGCACAGATGGTTGCGGCAGCCGACAGCCCGCCAGCCACGGCCAGGTGGACGCCCGATGAGAAGAAAGGGTCAATGAAGCAGCCAGCGTCGCCGACAATGCGAGTGTTGTAGCTTGCGTACGAGGAGGCGCTGTATGACCAGTCGGATGCGGACTTGATCTCATCTGTGACAAGCGAGGCACCCTGAAGCATTGGCCCAAGGACTCGAGGCAAACTCTTGAGCAATTCCAAGTAGAACGCCTTAGTGCTTGGCGAACCCATCTCCTTCTTCTTGCGCGTAGAGATCTCCTGGTTTATGACCACACCCACGGACACGGTGTCGTTGTGGAGAGGGATGAACCAGGCCCAGCCGCTGCCATCTGAGGTTGAGAACATGTCAGGAATACTATCGGGCCGATCAAAGCACGGGTGTAATTCGATGCTAACCTGAGAGAGCCTCGAAATAAGGGACACCCTCCTGCGCCGTCCCGACACCGTAACGTCCAGCTCCCTTCCAGTAGCCCCAGCTTGCAACATTCTTGAGACCCTGGTTGAAGTGGCGATTTTTGAGATGTTTTGTGCTCATGATGCCTTGGCGGCCGCTGGCGTCGATCATGTAGTCGAACTTGATCACACCCTTGGCGCCGTCCTCCTTGCGAGTCCAGGTGGCTGACACTGGGCGGCCGGGGTCCAAAGTCTTCTTGTCGGCGGTACTTGGGCCAGCGTGGGGCGCAAACTCAATGGTTGAGACCTTGACACCATCAAAAATCTGAGCACCACTCTTGCCCGCGTGTCGGAATATGAGGTCGTCCGACTCGGAGCGGATGACGTTCCAAGTATAGGCATTTGGGCCGCCGGCGGCGACGAAGTCGGTGACTGCACGTGGTTAGTAGAGCTCTGGATTCTGGTTCGTTCGAGAAGCTTTTGTTGACTCACAAGCTGGGGGCTTGTTGTTCAATATGAAGGCTGCACCAATCTATGTAAACAATCTTGTCAGATTGTTTGTGGTAATGTTTCAACTCCCGGATTCTGAGACTGTCAAGTACCTTCTTGTAAAAGCCATGCGCAACGAAAGTTTCGTCGAGGTCGACAAATCTGAAGAAGTGGCGCAAAGATGGTAACATGCTCTCTCCTATGTGATATCTACGAATTATTTAGAATAAAGAAAGTCCCTATGAGTCGAGGTGGCTATTCCTCTGGCCATGCTCACCTGGGAAATTTGTCGCCTTCGAGGACGACAGTGTCGATTCCCTCCCGGGCCAACGCGGAGGCGGCATACGAGCCGGCTGGACCGCCACCAATTACGAGTACTTTAGCATACTGTGGAATAGACATCTTTCTCTACTCTGTGAGTGTTTAGTGTGTGCGGAAGAGAAGTGAGACATGCGGGAAGGTTATGTATCACCTGCAGACAAAGGCACTCTAGTTGGGGGGTGGGTGTGTGTGTGTATGGGGGGGGGCCTCCGTTTTCAGCAAGTGGACCGAACAAACCAATCAGAATTTGGTAACTAATTGCCGTCTGAGCCTCACTATGACCACAATACCGACTGCATACCAAAGGCGTTTTGCTGGCTCGTCCCCGTTTAAACTTTTTTCTTCTTCTTACCCCCTCCCCCCCTTTTTTGATATTGAAGGCGTCTACACCCGGGTAGAGTCGTCGCGCTTTTACCATTTATCAAGCCTCTTCTTTTCCATTCGTTCTCCTCTCAAGCTCAGGCAGGCAGACGAATACTCAAACAGCACCTCTCATTCTCAAACACCATGCATTCCTCCTCTTCAGTGCCACTGGGCGCACCGGCAAGCATGTCATGTCCGAATTACCCTCTCAAGGACACACGGCGGTAGCCTTAGTCCGTACACCTGGGCAGTCTCTCCCAACACGGAATCCTGACCGTCGTCACTGGCTCGCCACTTTCACAATCGGGTACCTACAAAAGCGGCTCTCTCTGCGGCAGCTTCCCAAACACATTCTGCGGCCATCGTCACATTGAAAACGGTCCGCAATACCGACAGCACTTTTGCTCCACTGTCACCTCCTCGCTTCCTGGCCGACTCGTCCGCCAACGTTAGCGAGGCTCTGGAGCAAGCCGGCATCCATCGCACTGTAATCATGTCGACAGCAGGTGTTGGTGATTCTTGGCCCTGCCTACCGTGGGTGTCCAAGGCGTTTATGGGGTGGACCAACGTCAAGTACGTACTCGAGGACAGATGACGCCGAGTGATTTGGAGATCCTTAGGAAATAGCCGTGATTAAATAAACCTAGGGCTCCATTTCGGGAGACTCCGTCACAGTCCTGTATCGTTTGCTCAAGTACCATGGACCCATAGTTGACAACGACATAACCACCTAGGTAGACCCACCGAATTTCGTGCCTATTTCCCTAGGTCTCCCTCTTCTTTTCAGGTGCAATTTCCAGAACTCCCCCTGTTGGATCAGATCCCCTTCTTTGCTGTGCCGTGGCCAAGAAGACGAAAAAAAAGAAAGCAAAACTTAGATGGGTAGCAGAAAGACGAGCCCGACGTAATCCTCGGACTTTGTCGTCACGAGAGAATTTCGGATGATAGTGGCAAAGCTTTGGAATAAATGCGAATGCTCGGATTTCCTACAATTTTGAGGGGGGCAATTTGGGTTAGCGAAGCGGTTATTCATCTTCGGGACGGGCTGGACACCCCTCTTGCACGCAACGCGTCTTCCGCGGACAGGTATAGCAACGTTGAATTCCTTCTGGCAGGCACAGACACGCCAACGCTACGACATAGGCCATGGCTTGGACACCTCCGTTGAAGTTCGCAAGCAAGACTGAGTGGACGACTTCTTGCTTGCCCCAAACGAAGCTTCAACGCAGGTCGCTGCAACCCATGGTTCAATTATCATGACCCTTCTCCATCAGGCAGCAAGCCAAAAGGCACTCACTCAGTCGGTATCCTCCAGCAGCACACGCTCAATTCTCAGCTTTGTCTATTCTTTTATGCTACCCATGAACTGTGCAGACCTCTTCAAGTCCTGAGACCATCTTCACCATAACTCAGAACACAACCAACCAACCAACATAGCACCAGGACCTCGGGAGTGGGCTCGGATAACATCACCAAAGATTCGAATGCAAAATTCAAGAGCTAAAAAATCATCGTTGGCCCGAGTACGTAAAAGATGTGTCCAGGACGGGTGGCAGTCCGGCATTGCCCTGCCAGTGAGAGCCCCGGGCCGGCGGCCGAAGCGGGGTTGGTCTGGGTCCGTCCCCAGGGCTTATCGCATGACATCAAACACCCGGCTTCTCGTCGCGACCCACACGCGGGACCAAGGTCGGTCTCATGGGGCAGATAAGCAGTCAGTGACATTTACCATGAAGAAAGCAACACATACAGAATTCCGAACGATTTGACGACCAAGGAAAACTACCATCAGACAAGAGAATGGCTCCTCCAAAGCGCAAAGCGTTCATCAACGTCGATCTAGGAGAAGGATATGGCAACTACAAATGTGGCCCAGACGAGGAGCTCATACCAATGATTGACCATGCCAACGTCGCATGTGGTTTTCAGTGAGTCGCAGGCTTCGCATGGCAGGTGCTCTCAATGTAGGGATACTGACAATGCCTCAGTGCCGGGTGAGTCCGCATGCCTCGCTTTCAAGGTCAGGCTTATAGCGGTGCCGCTAACACTGACATCCCAAGTGACCCGCTGCACATGCTCGAGTCCGTACGCCTGTGCAAAAAGTACGGCGTCAAGGTTGGCGCCCATCCGGGACTCCCGGACGTGCAGGGTTTCGGCCGCCGCGAGATGAAGCTCGCGCCCGAGGAACACACGGCCAACACCATCTACCAGGTCGGCGCGCTCAAGGCCTTCCTCGACGCCGAGGGCGTGGAGCTGCACCACGTCAAGCCCCACGGCATCCTCTACGGCATGATGTGCCGGGACGCGGAGGTCTGCCGCGCCGTGTGGGCCGGCGTGCCGCGGGGCATCAAGGTGTTTGGCCTGGCGGGGACGCACATGGAGACGGTTGCCAACGAGATGGGGATAGAGTTCGTGGCTGAGTTCTATGGGGACGTCAAGTATAATTCCGATGGGTTCCTGGTGATCGACCGGAAGAAGAAGCCGTGGGAGATCGAGGATGTGAAGAAGCACGTGCGGCAGCAGATCGAAGAGTCGGCGGTGACGGCTGTCACCGGTGAGGTGGTGCAGTTGCCGACCAAGGACTACGCTGTCTCCCTGTGCTGTCATTCGGATTCGCCGGGCTGCGTCGAGATTGTTAAGGCTGCTCGGCAGGTTGTGGATGAGTATAACACGGCCAACGGCTTTGCGTAGAGGATGTGACAGAAGTCTCTAGGAAACATCAAGACACTATGCATTCTCCTCGCCTCCTGAGCCAGTGACGACCACAAAATCTTGGACCTCCAAACGGTCACTGCTGATCCTGTTTTCTGACCTTGAGACCTTGGTGTACCGAAATATCACAAGATACTAGAATATGCAGGTGCACATGGTCTCCGAGACATGTGTTACCACACATAGGCGACAATTTTGGAGACCGTGGGTGGTTAGATGTGTGTGGGTCAAGGGTAACAAATAATGTATATGGGCCCAGACCAGGGGTTATGACCTTGATCTCACACCACTTGATACAGTCATTTCTATCGATCTAAAGTACTCGCGCACCCTTCTGCAAGTTGTGGAATCGAGTAACCCTGTGAGGACTAAAGTTGCCCGCTTAGATATTTCTGTAGGTTGCAGAGAAGGCTTGGGCAAATACAAATTTTCTACAGCAACAAATGATTTTCAATGTCATTGAGAGTCCTTTGCGGCTCGTGGATTGTGTCTTTCCGGGTAGGATTTCAAGAGAGTCAAGGATCTGTCCTTCGTACCTAATTTGAGTGCTGAATCGCGGCTGTGGTCGGTGTCGCTCTGATCAACTTGTCTTCGCTGGGTGGAGGCAAAAGCTGTTCAACTTTCCGTTTCGACCGCCAATGCACCGTCCCGTACCTGTACATCTCACCGTACGTCCCGGGTCTGTGATCGGCATCCTTGAAACCCTCCTTCTTGATCAAATCTCCCAGCGCAGGCAGCCCGCCTGCTGAGTTGTGGTACACTTTGTACATATGGCTGTTCTCCAGCATGTCGACCACAAACCTTTCAGCAGCGGCCCTCTTCTCCGGGTCAGGCTCATCAAGAGGCGTCGTGAATAGTTCAACCTGCCTCGCGCCGTCATAGTCCGTCTTGATTGCGCCAAGAACACCATTCTGGATACCCTCGACCATGAATGCCATCTTCTCAAAGACCTCGCGCCCATTCCACCCAGTTTCGACATCGAGGAGGTTTCTTGTCCGGTCCCCAATGAGCATCTGGGCTACGTAGTCGCTCATCTGAAGAACTTTGTCTTCGAAGTTCCAGTCTGCCATTCCGTCGGCGATGCCGATCTCCTGGACCAGAGGATGCTTATGAAAACCATGTTCGTTGGTGCGACCATTCCACAGCTCCTTGTAACCGTTATGCCAATTCCTGATAAACGTGGAGCCCTTTCTCGCGGCCAGCATGTAGTTTCCGAAACTGCCCCATTTCTTCCTGATCTGGCCTGTGATGATCCACAGCCCGATCTCGTAATAGTCTGTGTCCGAAAGGGCCTTCCAGAAGAGATCATCAAGATGCGTGTGCAGCATGTTTCCGACATCCATCCAGACGCCGCCGTGCTCGAAAAGCAAGGGGAGACGAATCAGGTCTGATGTGTGTTGCGCCTTGTGGTTTCCATCCATGGTGTTTTCGATGAGGCAATCTGGGAACCACTCTTTGTCGACAAAGTTGTAGATGTTGTTAGGGGAACCGTCGACAAGGTCAACGACGCGGACCGTCCAGCTGGTGCCTAGCTTTCGCACCCAGTTCAGAACAGTGCATCGGTAGCTGGGGTACATGGCGTGCAACCCCTTGTCCCAGAAGGCCCAGACGTTCTTCTCTGATGTGATGGGTCGGAAGGAACTGAGCTCGCTGATGATATCCGTGTCAGACCGCAGATCGAGTTGGGATCGCGGTACCTCTTCGAGGTTGGTCGCTCCCTTTGGGATATGGAAGTGCCGCATCTTGTAGGAATTTTGCTTCAAGTTGGGTCTTTCGTGTTTCGATGTGCTTGTTTGAATGCTTCCATAGGCAGAAGTCTTGACTCTTGCTTCGGGCGATGCTTCTTATATTCTAAATCATGTATACCTTGATACCGCGACTTCGAGGCCGGCACGATGTAAATGTTGATGTGGCTGACCAAGGCGGTTCATTCCTTCCAAGAGTGCTTCGCCGGTCCTATCTTGGAATAGCGGCGATGAATCATCTGAGCTCATACGGTTAGTCGCGGCGGTGCCGAAAAGGCAGGGGTAATCAATGTAAGTTTGGGGCTAAAAGGCACTAATTCATACAGCTGTTCAGAGCGCTGTGTTTTGGTTTATTTTCGCCGAGTACGGATTATTGTGGGCCAACACAGCCACTCGAGTCTCACATTTGCCATTATGGCTCATCACACGTTCCGAACAGCAGCAACAAGAAACGAAGATGAGTTGGATCTCTATGGGCTGGATTGAATGGAGTGCGTTTTCGAGATATATAAGCCTGGAGTCTGTCTAAATATTGGAACTTCGACATTTGAAAAGTCAAGCATAATATTACGTGCCATTACTTTGCATGGCAACGCTCTATCGATCTACCTATCACCGTGCCTGATTTTCTCAGTTCCAGTCTGACAAAGACCTGTCTGTCTCAATTTGCGCGCCATGATATACACAAAATCCAAACCAGACTACGTCCATTTCGACGCAGACTTCAAACCGCTGCCCAAGTTCGGCCACCTCTCTCAGAAGCACCCTGCCTACGAAGCCGCCGAGGGAGCCATCGGTGCCGGCTATTCGAAACTCTACTGCCTGCCAGACATCGAAAGTTTTCGAAATGCTGCCGGCGACGCCGATGCATCCATACCCCCCGGTGGACCTGACCGGTATCGAGATGTGGTAACTCAGCTCGTGTATTTCACAACCCGCGACGGGCACAAGGGGGAGCTCAAAATCTACAAGTCGCCCAATGTGAAGCCAAATGCAGTTCTGATGTACCGCATGCATGGAGGTGGTGAGTAGACTGCAGCTTGACTCTTTTTGCAGCTAAACACGTAGAAATCAAACCTACTAACAATTCGTCTCCCAGCTTGGTGTGTAGGACGCCACGAGGTTGATGGTGCCGAGAATGTGTACGCTGCTACGAACAAGAATATTGTCGTCGTTAGCGTTGATTATCGACTGTAAGATCGTGTTGACGCCTCTATGGCTGTACTCCTTCAGTACAGAGATATCTCTGCTAATATATGTGTAGAGCACCGGAAAACCCATTCCCTTATCCGCTCAACGACAGCTACGATGGCCTTTTATGGGTAAGTTATGTACAAGAATGGACATGGATCATGAGGAAGCTGATCTGAATGATCTTGTTCAGTGCAAAGAAAACGCAAGCTCGCTAGGAGTCGACCCTGAAAGGATTATCCTCAGCGGTTCCAGCGCAGGAGCCAACCTTGTAAGACCTGATCGTACTGAGTGTCCATTCTTGTCTCGAGCAGCTAATTCTTCTCAAGGCCGCTGCCTTGGCTATTGAGTGCAGGGATCATGGTGTCACTGGTGTGCGTGCCCAGGTTCTCCATTTCCCGGCGACCTGCCACCCGAAGTTCTTTCCAAGGCATAACTACGAATTTGGTAGTTACATCCAGAACTATGAGAATCCAGTCCTCGGCACGCTGAGGTATGAGGCCTGTCTCGACGTATACGTTCCGAACGCCGTTCCCGACCATCGTCACTCTCCACTGCTGACAAAGTCATTGAAAGGCTTGCCACCTACCTGTGAGTCGTCACCCAAATTGTCGGCCATCAGCTCACGAGCTAATTGTCAATGACACAGTGATACAATGCGCAGGTGTTGACATTTTGCGGGACGAAGCTTTTGCCTACGCAGAAGCTCTGGAGGCTGACGGAGTGGAGGTCGAAATCTTCGGTTATCAGGGCCTGCCGCACTGCTTTCCTGCAATACTGGAAACAATACCTGAGACTTCTGAGTTTTACAGGAGGTATCAAAGGTTTCTGAAGCAGTGTTCGACGACTTCGAGTGTAGCCAAATAGCAGTAGCATCAAATTCCGGAATTGGATATTTTTGTGGGAAGAGAAAATTCGTGATCTCCAGATGAATCAATCAGAATCCGCTGCTCAAAGGGATCTGGATAGCGAATAATTATCTGGAAGACGTGTTGCGTGTTGAATGTAGGTGCATGAGCGAGTCAACGTGTGTCATTGAAGGAGGAAGTCTTAAGGGAAGCGGTCCCGAGGGGACCACTGTTTATGTACACAAAGCGTGGGATGTGTGCCAGAGCGGGCCCCATTTGCCATGTCAACCATTGCCTTCAGCATAGCCTTCAACATTGCGGCTTTGCTCAAATTTAGTGGTACTCCACGTTGAAGCTTCAAGACTTACGGTTTCAGAGAAACTCTTGATCTCAAGTACACTTCATGGTCCTCCAGTGCAACGTCGATTGGAAACAGTGACGTCGCAACCAAAGGTTTCCAGCCTCTCATTCTCCACCGGGGCTGTACGCAGGTGGCGGTGCCAAGGTGGTGTTGTCCGAGCATGCGCCGGCTTACTCTTTCAAGTATTTTGTAATTCATTAGAACGAGCCATCCATTCTTTATTACCCGTGGTCATCTCATTTCAATTGATCTGCGCGCGTGGAGATGATATTTGCGCTGGCGCGAATTTTCTACTTTTCGTTTTTTTTAGTGCTGAGCCAGCCAGCCAACGTCGGCCTACCCAGCTTCTTGCGTCGGCCTACCCAGCTCTTTCTGTTGGCCCACCCATACAAAGGAAATAGGTATAAATACTAACAAAAATCTTGTCTACCTTGGATTCTAACAAAGGATTACCCCACCATCTACACATAAGCCCTCTACACACACACAAGCCCTCTATATACACACAAGCCCTCTACACACAAGCTACACATAAGCCCTCTACACATAAGCTACACATAAGCCCTCTATACACATAAGCCCTTTATGTATAAGCCCTCTGTATACAAGCCCTCTACACACAAGCCCTCTAGCTTATATATAGAGGGCTAGCTTGTATATAGAGGGCTTATATATAGAGGGCTTGTATGTAGAGGGCTTGTATATAGAGGGCTTATACACAGAGGGCTTGTATGTATAGAGGGCGGCTTGTGTATAGCTTGTGTGTAGAAGAAAGCTTTTTGGAGATGCGGGGTAGCTTTTTTGCTTAGTCAGAAAGTACTTGAGGTTCCTAGTAAACTGTTAGGAAAGATGTGTACTGGGTGGGCGTACAGAAAGAGCTGGGTAGGCCGACGCAAGAAGCTGGGTAGGCCGACGTTGGCTGTGAGCCAGCGGCCAGTGCCAGACAGTGGACGCTATACGGGCAGTCTCCACGTTTACAACTGTCTCCCTCCAGAGACCACGAATAGATAGATGGCACGAGAGATAAAGCTCATGTGGGGTATTGTGCTGGATACTGACTGGACTAAGTTGCGATAACGAACGTAAATGTAGTGTGTACCAAGTGTTCATCCCTGCCACCCTTAAACCTTCCCCGCCTCCATAGACATAGCGTTATCTCCAATCCATGCTGCCCGCTCTCCTCGCCGGCTACACATACCAATTGAGGCAATGAAGCTATCCCACGGCGATGACGCAGCTAGGATCTTGGGTTCGTCCGAGCTAGAATGCTGCGGGGAAACTACTGCACTTGGAGTCCGGCTGCAGATAGCTGCGCCCCTCGGACCGATATCTCGGGACCGCACCAGGCACCGTATCATAGGGTGGTGTCGTGTGCCGGTAAGACAAGTCCCCTTCGTGAATACCACTTCTCCACCATTGTGTCGGCTGCATGCTGGGATCGGGTGAATGGGGCCAAGGAATTACAACAAAATTGCAAGAATGGAGCATCTCAAAACACTACTGATTGCCAACAGAGGGGAGATAGCAGTCCGGATCATCAAGACAGCCAGGCAAGTTCGCAGCGCACTAGCAATGCATACCGTATCCAGTCCTGAGTTGAGTTGGCTAATACTTCCTCGTCAGACGCCTGGGAATCAAGACCGTAGCCATATACACCGAGCCAGATTCAGCCTCGCAACACGTCGCCGAGGCAGACATCTCCCTACTCCTGGACGGCGACGCCACAAGGGCCTATCTAGACGGCGACCAAATCATCCAGAAAGCCAAACATGCCGGCGCACAGGCAATCATCCCCGGATACGGGTTCCTGTCCGAGGATGCCGACTTTGCCCGCTCCGTCGCCGAGGCGGGCCTGCACTTTGTCGGCCCAAGCCGAGAGAGCATCAGGCAGTTCGGGCTCAAGCACACGGCGCGGGAGCTGGCCCTGGCGGCCGGCGTGCCCGTCGTCCCGGGGACGCAGGGGCTGCTGGACGATGCCGACGACGCCGCGAGGGCGGCGGGTGGCCTCGGGTATCCCGTGATGCTCAAGTCCACGGCTGGCGGCGGCGGCATGGGGCTGCAGACGTGTGGGGATGAGGGCGAGCTGAGGAGGGCGTTTGAGACGGTGCAGTCCCGCGGGGCGGCTCTGTTCAAGAACGCGGGTGTGTTCTTGGAGAAGTACTACCCTGCTGCTCACCACATCGAGGTGCAGGTCTTTGGCAATGGCCTGGGTGAGGTCGCGACGCTCGGTGAGAGAGAGTGCAGTATCCAGCGCAGGCACCAGAAGGTGATTGAGGAATGTCCCAGCCCGTTCGTGGCGCAGAGGAAGCCGGATCTAAGGCAACAGCTTTGTGCTGCTGCCATATCGCTTGCAAAGTCTGTCAGGTATGCGAGTGCAGGTACTCTCGAGTTCTTGGTTGACGACGAGAGCGGTGCCTTCTTTTTCCTGGAGATGAATACAAGGCTGCAGGTGGAGCACGGGGTTACGGAGATGGTCTACGGAGTTGACCTTGTGGAGCTGATGCTTTGCCAGGCGGATGCGCAACTGACAGGTAAAGGAGGGCTGGAAACTACTGTTATGGACGACATCTCGAGATCATGTCAAGAGCCAAAAGGACATGCTATCGAGGTTCGAATCTATGCTGAGAACCCAGCTAGAGACTACGCCCCTTCTCCGGGACTCTTGCAGCAGGTTATTTTCCACGAGCTCCCAGGAACACGTATCGACACCTGGGTTCGAGCTGGAATCACCGTCAGCCCTCATTATGGTGAGTTGTTGGAGGTACACTTCATATACTTAGTTGCTGATAATGTCCACCAGATCCATTATTGGCGAAGGTGCTCCATCATGCACAAAACAGATCGCAAGCTGTCGAGGAGCTCAAGGCGGTGCTCTCAAAGTCATCCATTTGCGGTCCGCCTACCAACCTTGATTTTCTCCTCGCAATCCTGGACTCCCCAGAATTTGAATCTGGAAACACCATCACACAATTTCTTTCCACCTTTGCTTTTCGCCCTCCAGCCATCGACGTCCTCGCCGGAGGCTCCTACACTCTCGTCGAAGATCATCCGGGGCGGCCAACAATCGGCAAGGGTTTCGGGCACGGCGGACCGATGGATCCGATATCTTTTCAAATTGCCAACGCCCTTGTTGGCAACCCGCTTGGCAAGGAGGGCCTCGAAATCACCCTCACCGGACCAGACCTCAGATTCTTGGGGGATGCTGTTGTTTCTCTCACGGGCGCAGCCATCTCCGCCACAATCGATGGCAAAGAATTTCCCATGTGGCAGAGGGTGAGAATATCTGCGGGACAGCGCCTGACCATAGGGAAGACATTGTCCAACGCCGGGTGCAGGTCCTACCTAGCGGTATACGGTGGCTTTCTGAATGTTGCAGAGTGGTTTGGATCCAAGGCAACCGTGCCGCTGACACTGGTTGGTGGATATCAAGGTCGCCCGTTAGCAACGGTTAGTGAATGTTTTTGTTGGTGCTTCAATCAACCCCCCCCCCGGGAAGCCCTCAGTGGCCTCTCATTTCTTGCGTGAACTGATGTAAAAGTTTTTACAGGGAGACTTACTTCGCATCGTGGACACACTTCCTCCAGAACCAGAACCAGGTCGACCTATGGCGATACCAGACAGCGTTTTGCCGAAGCATCAGGAACACTGGGTTTTGCATGTAATGCATGGGCCGTATTGCGAAGAATATCTTGCCCCCGAGGACATTGACATGTTCTACAATACGAATTGGGAGGTCTCGCACAACTCTGCCCGAGGAGGTATTCGACTTGTTGGGCCTCGACCTAAATGGGCCCGGACATCAGGCGGAGAAGGCGGCTCACATCCAAGCAATGTGATCGAATATGGCTACCCAATAGGTGGTATCAACTTCACGGGAGACGAACCTGTAATCTTCCCGAATGACTGCCCAGATTTCGGGGGCTTTGTCTGTCCTTTCACTGTTGTGAAGGCAGATTACTGGAAAGTCGGGCAGCTCCGCGCTGGAAACACGGTCGAGTTCGTTGCGGTGTCGCTAGAAGACGCTCTTTGGTCTCGAAAGGCAAATGAGGCTTTCGTCGACAACATCGTCAACTGGCTGGGTTCTGGATCGTTTGAGGCCGTGCAAAGCCTCGATGCTACGCCGATCCTAGAAGCGCCATCGTCGGTACGGCCGGCGATCATCAAGCTCTCTGAGGCAACACACGACAGACCGCGTATCGCATACCGTCAGGGGGGAGATGATTATCTGCTGGTTGATTATGGTGAGTTAATCATTACAAAAGTCTCACGACGCGCTCTACTCAAATTGCTGATACCTCGCTTTTTAGGCCATGGGTCGTTTGACATCAACCACAAATGTCGCATAACAGCTTTGAAGCGCAAACTTGAAGCTGGAACCGGGTCCATCCGCTTTTCCGCAACTGGTGAGGGCATCTACAACACAGTTTGCATCGGAAACTCCATGATGATCTACTACAACGGATTGGCCATTCCTCAATCCCAGCTCCTGGACTATCTCGAGGCCCTGGAAGACGAGCTTGGTGATCTGAGCTCCATCACGATGCCGAACCGCACGTTCAAGCTGCCCGTGACCTTTACTCATCCACGGCTGAACGAGTCCATTGAGCGCTACATGGCGAACCAGAGACCATATGCAAGCTACCTGCCGGACAACTTTAAGTTCGTCGCTGAGAATAACGGCATCACCCCGGAGGACTTCCGGAAGCTGTGGCTGACTGCCGAGTTTGTGTGTATTGGAGTTGGGTTTTTCATGGCCCTCCCCTTGGGCTTGCCAGCTGACCCACGCCACCGCCTCAACAGCCCCAAGATGAACCCATCCAGAACGTTCACCCCGGAAGGCACAATCTCGTGGGGAGGATCGTGCCTTGCCATCTATCCGGTTGACAGCCCCGGCGGGTACATGCTGAATGGCTTGACCCTTCCTTCATGTGATAAGCTAGGTTACAAGAAGGGCTTTTCACAGGATCGACCCTGGCTGTACGAGGACATGGATGTTATTACCTTCTACGAGGTGAGTGAGGATGAGTACGACCGTGAGATTGCGTTGTTCAGGAGCGGAAGATATGAATTCAAAGTCGAACCCACGACCTTTGACATGAAACGACACAATGAACTGTTGGACAGCGTCAAGGACGAAGTTGTGACTATGAAGAAGAAGCAGGAAGAGGCTCAGGAGAAGATGGTAAAGCTAGAGAAAGAGCTCTTGGCTAAATGGGATGAAGAGAAGAAAGCCAGCGGTGTGTCCATGGAGAGTGTCCAAACCTTGCTGGATGGTGAGTATACCCCTGCGGCATTCTCTGTTGACCAATCAATTGCTGACAGCCAGCCAAGATCCAAATATTGAAGCGATTGAGGCGCCTGTGAACGCGAACGTTTGGAAAGTGCTAGTAAAAGAAGGTCAAGTTCTTGAGAAGGGCCAAGTCGCTACGATTCTGGAGGCAATGAAAATGGAGATCAACGTCGGTGTTGATGATCGCTTCGCGGGTTCGAGGATTGAGAAGGTGCTGATCCAGCCGAATGATATAGTCCAAAGTGGGAAACCTCTTGTGTTGGTCAGAACGGGAAGTTGAAGTACCCAACTCTTTCACATTCTTACTTGTAAGAAGCAATTTTGTAGATGAAGAAAGTTACATTGGTGTCATATTACACGCTCTAATTCAAAGTCACATCTCCGACCACAGCCTTGTGATCGCTAATCTTAACCCCGTCCACAAAGTTGTCCAGAGTCTTGTAACCTTTCACAGAGAACGCGTTCCTGCCCTGAGGGCCGACCCAGATGTAGTCGATGCGCGACGAAAACTCGTCCTTGAAGCCGGTAAAGGTGGCCGCCCCCCCACTGCGCTGGCTCGGTGATGCAAGCGTGTACAGGTCATTCACGTACTTCTCGGCCACGAGGGTCTTGTATGCCGCGTCGCCCTCCGCGGCGTTGAAGTCTCCGGTCAGCGTGACAGGCAGGTTAGGGCCGAAGCGGGCGTCGACGGCCTTGATCAAGTCCACGGCCACGCCGATCTGGTTGGTTCTGGCCCCGGCGTTGGTATTGTCCAGGTGCGTGTTGGCGTGGATGAACCTCTTTCCCGTCGCGGTGTGCTTGAACACCGCGATGGTCACGATGCGGTTGCTGCCCGAGTTCCAGTCCTTGGAGGGCCTGTCTGGCGTGTTGGAAAGCCACTTCGTCTCCGAGTGCTCCGCCTCGAAGACGTCCTTGCGGTAGATAATCGGGTTGAACTCCCCTCCCTTGGCTCCATCATCGCGACCGACGCCGATGCTTGCCCAGCCAGAGCCGAACGAGGTCATGATGTCGTTCAGTTGGCGATCAAGTGTCTCCTGCAGACCGATGACAGCAACATTTGAGACCTCAGAAGCTTGAGCCACTATAGACCCAATGGTTAGTTTTGAGTTTAATGATTACCCGATGGCATGCATGGATCGCTGCTTACCCAGAGTGCCCATCACACCCGGTGCGCGGCATTGGGTTGGATCGCTGGCGCATACCACCCCGATCCAGTTCCGTTCAACATCAGCAATGCTGAGGTCGGTGTTGTCGTAGCGAATATTGAATGAAATTACTCGGAGCGGCTGCTGCGCGTATACCTGAGCAGCCCCGAGCAAGAGAAAAGCACATGCTTTGGAAAGCATCTTGGTATCGAAGAAGTGAAGTGAGTGAAAGTGGTAGAAAGTGAAGTGAGCGAAAGTGGTAGAAAAGAACGAGTGTGTGTGAGTTCTAGGAGAGGATGCTGTGAACCAGTCGACGAGAATTGAATTGTAGATACGCCGCCTCACTTATACTTTTAGATGGACTATCAGAGTCGTCAAAAATCGCTCAGGCTATTCCTCCCTCCTTGTAAGCCAAGCATTGCTGTCCTATATTTACGATCGCGCCGCCTTGGCTGTAAGTCTCGGCCTTTGCGCTTGGCCTTTAGGGCTGAAGGTTGAGATACAGCCGCAGAGCCCCTTCAATCTCATTAAACAAGAAACAGTCTAACTAACGATCACTAAGCCAGGTGTTCTAGCGCCCACGGCGTATTTTCATCCCTAATATGGCCGTCAATGCCCTTGTGGTAAACACCGTTGCCAGTGCCTGACTCGCGCCTGTTGATCATTCCGGCACTCCGTATAGTCTAAATAGGCACTTGTTCGTCTGACTTTGACGCCAAGATCTTGTGTTCCTTTGCTTGCCGAGTACTTTAGTAAATCCTCAATGTGGCTGTGTTCCACAACATGCCGCCTTCGTTGATAAGGTTGACCAGTTTGGAAGAGATGAAACTGGCTCCCAAAATAAACAGAACAACTCTGTCCAAAGCCTTCAGGTTTTGTCTAAGAAGCATTCTTGTCGAATAATAAGTTTTACTCTGTGGCTTTCCGCTATTCAAAATTACAGCAACGATGACGTACGTCTGCTCATGCAGACCGCGTAAGATCGCGTCACGTCGACTGTCTTCATCCATCCCAACCGAACCTGGCATGAGTGCCCAGTGGCCATTCTTTGTTAGCGCAAATGCATCATATGGTAGTACGTTCTCCTCAAGCACAAAGATCTTGGAGCGCCGACCCCCCATTGCGTGCCATGGTCTCCAGATACATGACCCATCGCTGTCGACTCTCTGGTGTATCTCATTGTTGCGTCAGGTAGTCCAGACGCAACACCAGCCTGGGATTTTGGGCAACTCTACATTTTGTACCTGCGCTCCCCTTTCTTATCATCAGTCTCGTGCTGGTAAGGCCATACGGCAGTCAAAGATGTCGAATACGAGAGGATTATTGACGAAGAGGATTTTATTCGCTTGAACTTGCGCTATAAAGGACGTTATATCCAACAAGATCCAATAAAACGCAAGAAGAGAAGACTCATGACCAAATCTGACCAGGCATCCACAGGCAATTTTGTCATTTTTTCAAACTCCCAGGAACTCACATGATGGTACCCAGAGCAAAGGGTCTGATTCGACATCGGCCGATCACTCCAATACTAAGTGGCTCATAAGACAACAAGCACAGCTGAATAGCGGGCTGTGCTAAGAATGAACTACTAAGCATGCAGAACACCCGTATTTTAAGCTATTACAAAAAAGACGATTCATGTTACACGTTTGAAAGTTATTGTGACCAACTCGACTTTTCATTCTGTTGTTGTCCATGGAAAGCCCCCAATTCCTCAATCTGTGGTTGTTTCTCGATCTGGGGGAGGTTTTATGTTCAGATGCTCGTCATGTAAGACTGCAAGTCATTGGTGGCCAGAAAGTCCTCCCAAGTCATCAACTTGAGCCCAGGCAACTAAAATAAGCATCATAGCATGTTAGAAGAGACAATTCGTCTTCTAAAGTCTTCAAGACTTTTCAATGCAACAAGCGTACCTTGTTAGCCTGAACGAATTCTGGACGTTCATATATCATGCCGAAGTCTCGAAAGATCAGCAACTGTTCGGTAAAGTCCAAAGCAGTCTCGTCGTCCATGTTGTGTTTCTTAAGCGTCGACTGAAACTCTTCCGAGGACATCACGTTGTATCGGATTTTGATGCCGTAAGCTGTCGCAAATCAGCACATCCTACTCTAAAACACTCTTTTCAATCCGGATTTTCAAGTCGGTACAAAGAGTCACTGCGGAAGTGGTATGGCTGATGCTTACCAGACGACATGGATTGAACCTTTTGTACTTCGGAAATAGCTTCAGAGTAGAATGCGATTGTCTTTTCCAGACATAGATCAGGATGTTCAAGGATGTACTGTACCAGCTTTCCCGTGTCAGAGATAGCCACGTTGGGCAAGAGAGTCGTCTCAGGCAACACAAACGACCGCAGGTACGTTCCATCTGTTTGCTATTTTTCATCGTAATATTAGCATCTACCCCCGTGACTCTTCAATCTTCGGCAGTGTAAAACAAACCTTGATCGGTAGATATGTATCTGGGCGAGTAAGACAATTCTCGAAATAGTTCGGGAAAAGTACTGTGGTGGTCTTTTTCCATAGAGCTGGTTTTTGGACCCGAATGTAATCCGACACAGCAGCCTTGCTTTGCCAATGATGCACGTGAGTATATTTCCCACCAGAAATCCTTCTGGCATCAGGCAAATCTGCCCAGATGAGATGTTCAAGCTGCGGCAGATCGGCAGCAATATCCATGATGGATCTACCCTGAGCTTCTTCCCTCGTGGCCGACATGGTCTGCCAGAAATCAGTCATGGCGAAGATGATGTGGGCGTCTTCAAATGCGCTTAGAAGACTTTGGGGATCATCGAGGTCTGCCTGTCGCATTTCGATCCCCATTTGTGCCAGTGCCTGCGCCTTTGGAGAAGATGTATTGCGGCTCAAGCCGCGAATGATGTATCTGTCAGCGGCCGCGGAAAGTGTTCTAACAACAGAGCCTCCCTGAGAATACATACACGAAATCAATATCAAAGAGGGTGCTTAGGACGATGCTAGTAAGGAAACTTACCTGTAGACCAGTTGCCCCAACGACAACAATCACCTTCTTCTGCGTGTCTGTCTGGGCCATCGTGACGAAAGTACGATTTGAACAGAAGAGAACGGAGTTAATGTCCCAATTGATTGAACTTGTAGGATCAGACATCCGGAGTTGGGAGGAAGTCGAGGCATTCTTTACTCTTTATGTACTTGGTCACGCCCTGATCGGAGAACAATTCGTTTTTCCGTCGGCCTGACGACAGTCGCGAGGTTTGTTTTACCTAAGGAGCTCGGATAGATCCTTGACCAATTGTAACAAGGTCGGCGTATTTGCCGCTGATTAAGCGGGATAGTCATAGTTCAAAAAGTACTTCACCGTTTCAAAGGGCCCACCAGCACCGCAAAGGCTGAGGGTAGTTCGGGCTTGTCATTCTGCCGCGGACGGACCCCGAGGAATCCATAGCTAATGGGCATTAGGTAAATTTGCCCAATGCTACTTCTGCCCCACAGTAGCGCCGGCTGCGAATTGCGTTTAAATCCGATTAGTCATCGCAAAATTCTCAGCCTACACAGTAATGAATAGAAACAGTTAAATACCCGTGGGTGGCCCGGCTTTGCTTCACCCACTGCTGGCGTAGGGGGCAACCGAAGGTCTGACCCACGGGTATTTAAACTACGTATAATTGGAACTCAAGACGCAAACCCTCGAAATAAGTTAGGTTGTGCTCTGCATCGGCATTACTTGATGCTACTGTTGGATGTCTCCTACATCAGTCTTGAGGCCCGATTTCACGACGGCAAAACACCAGACAGATATAAGTCGACTCACATCGACGAACGATATCGAGATCCACCTCACAGCCCTGTGCAGTGGAAGAGGGTTCTTGTCTCAGCTCTTCGCATTTTTGAGGGGGCCGAAACCTAGGTCTGCCGCACTGGGTTATTCTTCGTAGCCTAAACGGGACGAAAGGGGTATGGCCGAGTCATCATGCTTAAGACACCATTCGAGGTTGACTGAGGATCAGAATGGAATTAAAAGCACTTTGCGAAGGGTAAGACTCTCGTTACCTTGCTGCCGAACCCACTTTTCTCGCCGCTTGAGCGTATGCACAGGCCAACCCATGATGCTTGCAATAGTTACGTCGTGGCACAGCTCGGTCACATTGAATCTGAATCTCAGTAATTTCAATCAATACGTGAACTCACAAACAGTGCTTCGCGATCCCAGCGACGTGTCGCAGAAATATGGCTGGAAATATGGTAGGTTCAATGATAGATTTACACGACGTCTGCGCCAATGTGGGGAGCCGGCGTGCCTGTGCTCACGACCACCAAAAATAAGTAGTACTGACCTTTTACTGCGGTACGAGTCACACGCTCGTGGCTTTCGCCTCTTGCCAATTGCGGCATTGCTGCAATCGAGAGTCCCCTGCCCTTCGTTGAAGAAATTGACCTGCCCAAATGAGGCATTTGAAAGCTCATTGCGACAGCGCGGGGCTGCCCGTCAGCCAAGTCCTGCGCTTCAAGGCCCTTATCGATACCTTATCGACACCTTACCTTATCAGCCCGATGCCAGTTAGCTTCTGTACGTAAATAGTGTTTTTACGGTTCTTTAGCTTGAGAGTATGTTGAACGATGCTTCATCTAGTAGTCTCTTGATAAGTGTCCCAGTGAACCTGCATCCTGCGCGTTATGGGCATTAAATTGCAGTGAGTTTCAACGTCGGGCCGCAGCTCTCAGCTATATATTTTGTATCATACGAGCGCTTGCCACGGACTGAGATAAAATTAGCCACCGTGCGCCATGCATCTTCTAGGCTGTGGTGCATGTGTGTTACAGTCGCGTTTAGTTGAATTGGCCATATATGACCTCAAAAGAGGCCCTCATCGGAATGGAGACTGCTTAAATGGTATACACCTTTTGGAAATCGATAAACTAAAGTACATATTGTTCCATTATATCTGGAACAAGTTCCCATCTTTGAACTGAGCCGGCTGCCTTGCAAAAGCCTTAACGTTGGGACTCCAGAAGGCTGCACCGAGTTTCTCATTGCTCTTTGGAGGATTTCTGGGCAGACTTTCCTTTTCAGCAGAGGTGCTCCGTCCACCAGATGCGGACGGCAGGGTAGATGTCGCATCACGCGACTGATGCGCGTCTTGATCGGCCGCGGTCATGGTCGTAGTTGTCGTGCTTTTATTTCCGGGAGGCGACCTCTGTGAACTAGAAGTCCTGGTTGAGCTGGCGGTAGGCGGAACGTGCGCATGGGCTGCCGGCGTGTCGGTCCTGCCACGATTCTCGGCAGACGATTGTGGTTGCAGCTGATCGAAACAGTCCAGCATCCATTGAGGAACTGGGCGGTACAATTCTTGTTGATCGCGCTGGCAGAATCTCCACAGAAGCCACTGCTGCTGAATCTTGATATCGCTCCAACTGCCGGGTATCCAGCCAGCAATATCCCTAAAGAGATACTTGCTCCAGAATTCCAAGGCAGGGTTAACAGGAAGCGTTTCTTGTTCGTCTGATGATATGTCTTCTCGCATATAGGCGTGGTTATAATCGACAAGCACAATGCGCGGGAGAACAAGACCGCACATCTTCTCCAGCTGGACACCAGGCTCCTCGCTGTTTATGACCAGGAAGATATTACTTCCCGCAAAGTCGGCTTGCTCGATCCCTGCCTGCTTCAACTTGACATACCCATCCATTGCCCGTGCGAGTACCTCGAGTCGGTATTCTTCAGGATGATGAAATGAGTCCGTAAGTGAACCTCGATCAGAGTTATTTTTAGCACGAGAACCTTGGATACTGGATCCTTCAAGACACTCCATTAGGATCAAACGGACGGGTCTCTGCATCGAAATCCCCCGGGCTTTCAAAGTGATGGGTAGGGTAAATGTCCATGACCCGTAATATTTGGGACAAAAGGAACCGGCTTGGCTGGTCTCTTGTTCCAGGAAGTTGTAAGCCCATGTTTCCCCAATATAGTCATCGTCAGCCTCGCGAACACAGTCCACCGCGCAACGACCATCTTGAAAGTTGTAGTACAACGGGTCGTATATCTTTGCACATGCTTTAAACTGGTGCCAAACTTCCAGGGTAATTGTACAGGACACAATCTGGGCACCCCGGACAGCCCCAATGGCAATAGGCGAAGTAATGGTCAACTGGGCCGTCCCGGTCTGTGCAGTGGGGACTCCATCGACCGGAGGATTAAGAGCGACAGCCTCACTTTGAGTGACATCGTAAAGGTCGTCTCCCTTGATTGGCACTCGCTCTTGGTATCCAAGCTCATCGAGCTCCTCGGTAGTAGCATATGCCGGTGGCGGGGAATGTCGGTGAATTTGGATAGAGAAGCCGGGAAGGTAAGGCAGGTGTGGCTTGTCAGGGTCCGCTGGAGCATGCCAAAAGAAGGGATTGAATTTGGAGGAACTGCGAGTTTCCTGAGTGGTTTGAAATGTATGCTCCATGATTGTGTCTTGGATCAGACTCCAGTAGGTATTATAGTATTGATCGGTAGAACTTGACCGAGCCTTTGATTTTGAAAACCCTGTAGCTGAGGGCGTGATGGGGCAACTTCGATGTTTGTAGAGTTGAGAAGCGGAAATCTTCGATTCCAAGGCCTGTCGATTGATTGGTACAGCATCCATGGATGGCATGATGCACAGTAGGTGGGGAAGTCTTCACTGCTGCTGGCTGGAGTGGAGTTGGTTCAGGAAACCAACACCGTCTTGCTAGCACCCGCTTTGCAACTATATTGTTATCATGCCAGTAAATCTAAATCAGCTATTGGTTAGTCGCCGTGTGTCGTCAAGATCTCCAGGTGAAAATCTAGGCAACAGGACCCGCCTCTCCAGCCTCAGCGGGGTCCGCGACTGCGGATCTCGTCACTCGTCTATGATAAACCCGTTTGGACCACTTCCAGGCCTCGGCCCCGGCCAGGAAGACAAAAACCGCGATGAACACCACAGCCCACTCCCACGTGATGCCCACATGCATAAAGACGACAGTATCAAGGACGGGGATGTACAGCGTCGGAAACACAAGAAAGAAGACAATGGTGACGGAGAAGAAGAGGAACTTGTTGCCCCACAGGTGCAGACCCCACTTCTTTGGACCCTCTGGCATGGAAAACAGAGACCGCCGGAAGTGGATGAGCTCCCAGGCGAAGAGCAGGAAGATCCAGGTCATGGTGGTGTAAGAGGTGGCGCGGGCCTTGAAAACCGGGCCGCACTGCTCTGAGTATGCCGTATTGCAGTCGAGGCCAAGTGCACCATTGTTGAAACCAAAGATGACCACACAGAAGGAACCGAGGACACATATAGCTTGAATGAGGCCGTACACAATCATGTCGAGTAAGAGTTCGGGGGTAAAGACTCCGTATTTCATCTAAGAGAGCAGATGAGTTAGTGTTTCATCGAACCTTGAAATTCGCTACTGGAAAGGTGTGGGCTTACATTGTGCGGTGGTCGCTGCAGCACGTCAGGAACCGCCTTCTCGAACCCGAGGCCTGTCTCGCAGAAAGCACCGGTGCCCAGTAACATCCACAGAATCTCAACCGGAGATAACAGGAAGACGGAGACGCCCGAGGCATCTTTGAAAGCGAGGCCGACGAGGAGAGATATGACGAAGCCGAAGTTAGCAGCGAGAACGTGCAAGATGAACTTCTGTATATTGTCAAAGATGCGGCGGCCCTCCTCGATAGCGTTGAGTATGGAGGCGAAATTATCGTCGGTCAGCACTATGTCGCTCGATTCCTTGGCCACATCGGAGCCGGAACCCATGGCGATACCGATATCTGCGCGCTTGAGACTAGGGCTGTCGTTGACTCCGTCGCCCGTCATGGCAACATATCGTTTCCGCCTGTGCAGCGCATCGATCATGCGCACCTTCGTGCTGGGCGCGCAGCGGGCAACCACCAACGGCAGCTGGGGCAGCTTATCCATGTGGTCGTCTGATAGCCTCTCAAACTCCTGGGCAGTCATGACCATGGTGCCGGCCACATCGGCAGCAACTGTAGCGAGCTTCTCGGAAGGTGGAAGGATGCCCACCTCAGCAGCGATGGCGCGGGCCGTCTGCGGGTGGTCGCCTGTGAGCATGTGGACGACGATGCCGGCGTCTTGGCACTTCCTCACTGTGGGGAGCGACTCGGCGCGCGGCGGGTCGTAGATGCCCACAAGGCCTAGGAACACCAAGTCGTGCTCGATCTTGTCTCGGCTCAAGGTCGAAATGGTCGCGGATCCGGAACCAGCCTCGGTAGGACTGAGCAGTCTATGCGCCAGAGCGAGAACTCGCAGACCCTGGCTGGCTAGATATTCCATGTTCAAATGAATTCTCGCTTCGTCTTCGGAGGTGATATTTCTTGACTGTCCGTCTTCTGACATGATACTGCTGCAGCTGGAAACGACGCGCTCCACAGCACCCTTGACCCCTGTTAATATGTTTCTTGCCACATCATACTTGCAGAAGAGCGCTTGACAGCTTCATAATCTGTCTGCCGGAGCAACTTCACTTGAAGAGTTTCCTAACTACCGATTCGTTCCGGGGGAGGGGGCGTATCACTGACCTTGGTTAGCACATGGTACTCGTTGGTTCCGATGTACTCATAAACAGACGACATCTTCTTCACGTCCGAATCGAATTGAAACTCCGCAATGTGTTTCCAGGTCGGTTTTGAGCCCTGGCACATTTCGAGTCTGTTCCATCCGAAGCGACGGGCAAATACTTCGATTGCAACTTCCGTAGGAGCACCTTGAGCAGTCCATCCAGCTGTTTCTCCTTCTGTGGTGTCGGGTGGTCGGATCGTGGCAAGATTGGCGAGCGAAGAAGCGTCGAGGAAATTTACGACGTTCTTTTTCGTGATATCCTTTGCGATGCTCACATGTTCGCCAAGGTTCTCCTCGCCTTGAATACCTATCGGCTCGGCGGCAGTGAAATAGACTTGTCCGGCGTTAGGGTCGTAGGGATCTGCAGGAGCGTTGACAGAGTAGGTGCCAAGATTTGCCACCCACGCTTTACGAAGGACCATACGACCTTGGGTGATGGTGCCAGTCTTGTCTGAGCATATATCTGTTCCATGAACTCAGAATTTGTGATTTCTTCAAGGGAGGCGATAGCAGTATCGAAGGAATTGCATTGACTTACTCGTCACTCCACCGAGAGCCTCCAGACTAGAGAGGTTGCGGACGATGACATGACGCTCTAGCATCTTCTTTGTCCCGGCAGCCATAGTGACAGTGAGAACCAGTAAAAGTGATACCGGGATTGTACCAATAGCCGTGGTGACGGCGTAGATAATGACATCCCTGCGTGACTCAAAATTGTTGGCGCCCAGCACGATGAGGGCGCAGATGATGGCAAAGCCGAGCAGTGCGAGAAAGAGCTCCGACAGCTTCTTCTGCAGGGGCGTCCCTACGGTGAGACCGAGAAACTCGAGAAAATCGTCCCAAAACTTCAGACACCATGACACGAGGGTGCCGCGGATCGAACGGCTTCCGTCAGGCTTGCGATGTTGATCCGGCCGCTTAGATTTGGCATCGGATTGTAGGGCAGCGGCAATGCTACCGATTTCAGTGTACATTCCGGTTGCGAAGACGACGCCACGGCCGCGCCCCTTGGTTATGGTGGTTGAGCTGAAGAGCACGTTCAGACGGTCGCCGGGCCCCGTGTCGTCGTCGAAAACCGCGTTTGCCGACTTCAGCACTGGAGCTGACTCGCCAGTCAGCAAGGCCTCATCGGCTTCCAAACCTACCGCTTCGACCAGCCTGATGTCTCCAGGTACCGAGTCGCCCGTAGTCAAGTCGACAATGTCGCCTGGAACGAGCTCGGACGTCGCGATGGTGAGAGTCTTGCCGCCCCGGAAGACCCTGCAGTTGGGCAAGCCGAGGGATCGGAGCGAGTCGATGGTCTTCTCGGCCTGGAGTTGTTGGAAAAAGCCAATGAAGATATTCAACACGATGATTCCGCCTAGAATACCTCCCTCGATCCATGCCTGTATTGCGAAACTCGCTGCCAGGGCCAGCACGAGGACATTTTGTTGTTATCCAGTTAATTAGAGACGTGTTGGAAGGCGGGAAAGCATCGGAACTTTATGCAAAGAAGTGTGAATACATAAGATGTGCCAAACTTACAAGGGTCATGGCATTGAAAATCTGCTCCAGGAAGATCTTCACGGGCTGAACTCCCTTCTTTTGCTGCAGCTCGTTAGGGCCATACTCGATGAGCCGACGAGATGCCTCGCCGTCCTGTAAACCCGAGGAGGAGTCAACCAACAGCTCCTTCAAGACGACTTCAAACTCTAGAGCATGAGGTGGTCGAGAAAGGGGCTTATTTGACTGCCCAGGCTTCTCCTGTAAGGAGCCATCCGCTGACCTGGACTCCGTGCTGCTCATGTTGTCGAAGGTATAACACTATGTGAGACTACATCCGGATCGGCGAGGGCACGCGAAGCTGGTCACCACTTGAGACAGTTTTGCTTGGTCTTATTATCCATCATCAGCGTCTTCCAATGTCTATTTATACCGGAGACACAGGACGGGGTGACTCAAAATATACGTAAAGTTGGCCCATAGTTCATCGAGACCGGGAAGCCAAGTTTGCAGTTACGTTATACAGGGCTCGCCAAGGCCGTGTCTCCATAACGGATAGGCCAAGCGCGAAATCTGCACGATTTGTTCTCTTTTCTCCCTTTTGGGACTTAGCGTGATCCATTCAGGAAGCCAAGACGCAAAGCCCGTGCTTGAGTTGTAGGGTTCGACGAGGCTCCACGGCCGCAACGGAAGTCTGCACAACTTGTATTTTGTTGCCATCTTTAGGCTTGAGTGAGATTGCATGGTGAACCTAGAACATGAGTCAGACGCGGTATGGAATTGTTATGAACTCGACAAATGTCACATGGGCCCGATACGCTCAAGTCTGCTTCACCTCTTTGAGCCCCACATGTGCACTTCTCTGCCGGCACCTCCTCTCTTCTTACCAGGGGGAAGGGGGGTTTTGGTTTGGGTACTGCAACCAAGTCAATAGAATAGCGATATAATAGTAATATTCAATTAAGGTCTCGACAGTATTATTAAAGTTGTGTGTGTCCTGACTTATACAGTCTTGATTTAAAGGCACTAAATGTGTGCGGATTTCACAAATTAAATTAACAATGACGGGGCTGTGGTGCGCTCCTGGGACTACGTGTTTGCTTATGATTCATCCAGACATTCAGGAAGGGAACATCATGTTCTCGATCGAGGACAAGGCAGAACCGCAGGAAATTGAGAGGGACGAAATAAGCGAGCCCTCTGCTTGAATGGTTTACAACGACAACGCAACCCTTGACCTGCCTTGTGTATACAGACATTAGCAATCCGAAGCTAATCGACCTGGGCAAGGCTCGATTCGGGCAGGATTGCTACATCAAACAGGTGATGCCGGATCTTTACAGGGCTCCTGAGGTACTTCTGGGACTGCCGTGGGATGAAAGGATTGACATATGGGCCTTGGGGTTGACGGTGAGCAGCATCCTTCAACGCGACAGTAACATACTCTTGGACTGACAGAAGTCCCAACTTGAAGATATGGACGAGTGTTGAAGGGGAAAAAACTTCTTCACGGATAATGCCGGGGTCGATCGAAGTCGGCTCTGCCACATATGGCGCGTATGATTACATATGTAGTCTCCTTGGGCTGCCTCTAAAGAGCCTTCTTGAGAGGAGTGTGAAGACGATAGAGTTTTTTGATAAGCATGGTACGTACCTACAGCCGTGGTGTTAGCGCTCTTGCGATGGTGCTGGCGTAGTTTCTTTTGGAATCTAAAACTTACAGATATACATAGGCCAAGTTAGAAAGGGCTAGAGAGTAAAGCAAACGACCCTGGAAGAGGAGGAAAGGTTTCTTGAAGGAGATAAAAAAAGCCGAGTTCTTACGATTCATTCGACGCATGCTGCAGTGGGACCCGGCCAGTCGGCCGTCTGCCGTGGAGCTGGTGAGCGATCCATTCTGCGTATAGATCCTTGCGCAGAATGCGAAGAGAATAGAGAACAAGAAGATCGGAGTAAGAGTTGAAGTATGGAAGCTAGAGCTTATACCAACGGTATGTAAAATGTAATACTATACAGTGAGTACCATGTAAAAAGCCCTTCGCGGCCCTGGGAGCTATTCGTCTGGATTGGGAGGACGCTGTGGTAGGGGGGTCCCCTGCTTCGCAGTCGCCCCCACCCCCGGCCCCCAACGGCAGAAGGGTTCCAGCTCAGATGCCTGACCACCAATCAGCAGCTCAGTTGCTCTCCACCAATCAATGGCTCAGAAATCAACCAATCAGCTGTCAAGCCTCAAGAGCCCGTTGCGCGCGGGGAAAAGATGCCGTACAGAGATTATTCTGGGCGAATACCACCATGGGTTGTGAATCAGCCGGATTAACAACACAACCTCCAGAGAGAAGCAAGCACCATGAGCTACATAGTGTATTCTTTTGATCAATCAGGGTGAGGTGCACGGGCCCTGCCTCCACAACTTTGACTCGCCGGCGGCCGCCCCATCAAGTCCTCATATCTCCACCAATTTCCGGCCCACCCGGAAGAAATTTTCACTTCAACCACCATCATGAGTTCCTTTTCCCGTCGCTTTTCAACAACGAGTGGTCCCGTAGCTCAGCTGGTTAGAGCGTGGTACTAATAATTCCTTGAACAAGGAATCATCGGTGATGCCAAGGTCGCGAGTTCGATCCTCTCCGGGACCATGCCTTATCTTTTGCATGGTTTGCAAGGACTCGTGCTTTTTGCCTCCTATTGTGACCACATCATTGAATTAGAGAGGGAAATGCAACAGCTCTCCTGAGCTTGGAAATTAACGAGACCCCTGGTTTGAGAATGACCTTGCATGCAGGCAAGTCCAACTACGGCTCTGGCCTGAGAGCTGGTGGCTGTTCCCGCTGTGCTCGACTTTAACTTGCCCTTACAGTATTGTGTGCTTTAGCCCTTGGAAGTTGAATTCGGTCTCTTGACTCTCATGGTTCTGCATCACATGGACTTGTTCCCTTGGAGGCAGCTCCGCCGCGTCTTAGCACCTGAAAGTATAGGTTTCAGGTGACATTACTTAACTGTCAACGCAAGGCCTGGAATTGGGCAACGATCCCAGTCGTTCAGGATTGGTTATCACTCATGCCCGCGCACACTGAACCCTGTTTGATCCCTTCGGCCACGCCTACATTATATGTCGATCTCTGTTGCTCTCATAGCACTTGAGATACTATTTGCTCTAATCATATATACATTAGCCTAGAGGAGTCTCGTTGTAGGCAGTATGGGGAGACTCGGACCGATCTGCACGTATACGTCTAGGGCATGCGGAACCTTTCCAGCCCGCCTCCTTTGCTAGTACTGCAAAGTATGACAACAATTAGTGAAAAGCAGTCCTGCTGTCGTGGCAGGTGGGAAATGAGTGCCTCCTCGAGGTGATCTTATCGAACCCTTTTCGGGGATCAGATTCGGCTGCGTCTGGACCAAGGACCAAATGCTTAGTGATGCTCACTTTTGCATCTTGCAATGTTGTTTGGGATTTCATAAGCTGAATTGAGTGTTAAGAACGTCTGCACGTTGTATTACGTCGTCTCCTCCTTCTCTTTCGCACCCGGTCTAATAGCGTACTGCCAGAAGAACACCCCTCGTATGTCTACCACCACCCCTGGCACAATGAGCCGCGACTCCGATCTGTCAAGTCAAACGGTCCGGCTCCGGGGCGATCTATCCGAAGGGCAGGGGTGCTACCCTGTCACCCTGGGATGCGCTAAGGAGGGCTGCGCGGAACGTCTTCTCGTTGTACTACGTCGTCCCCTCCTGGGATGCGCCAGGGAGGATGACCTTGGCCTAGAAACGGGTAGTACAAATGATGCACGTCAAACTTGCGTTGCGCAAGGTGAGTATCAGACTGATATGGATGTGCATTGGTAAAATCGAGACTCAGATACCACCTGCAGAATTAACAAAATGCCTCCTCAGCCCGATGGGATTTCATTTGCCATGACGGTAGCAGTAGCTGACACCTTTTGCCGAGAGGACATTTTGCTCCCGCGGTAGTTCTGCATCTATGCAAGCCAGAAGCTGGACATAATAAGACGAAAGTCTTAGAACAAAAAGCGGCTTATAAATATTCTGACAGAAAGTTGTGGGGAACATATCGATATCCATGTTGACAGCAAGGGGTCATCCTTGTGCAACCCTGTTGAGTTCCCTTGTTGCCCATGCCGGACACGGGATGTCAGCTTGCATGGGGAGGGTTGCCAGACTGCAGCGTTTGATTCGCACACTGAGAACTGTCATCACCTAAATTCCACGTGCTGAATCATGCTGCTATTCTCCGGTCTCTGCATTTATGGCAGTAGATAATACTAGTTACATTTTGCTCCTCACTAGTTCTGGGTCCTCGCAGGTCTCCTGGCATTCATGAGTACCAAGCTGTGTTACTGTACCTAGGTAAGCGCCCGCCCCCACATGCAAGTCGTCTGTGTTACTGTACGTCGGCCTCGCGATTGGCACTTGCGATGTTCGGAAACAGTCCATCAAATTTGAATTGCAGCGCTCTCGGGTCAGAATCTCACCCATTTCGAGATCGCTGTAATTCAAATTTGATGGACTGTTTCCGAACATCGCAAGTGTCAAAGTAACTGTACTTTATGACGAGGTCTTCGGGGTGTGGCTGACATTGGCGCATTGTCAGTCCTCATAGTATTCAGTGGAGGAGCAACTTGTGTGAATCCGAACCAAGTATTCGATACTGAGATCAGGCCTTACAGAACACCTTCCGCACGAGATCAAAGTACAAGTATCTCGTAAATGGCCGCTTATGGTTTGGTCCTGGTAAGACGGAAATCCGGCCGCGGAACGAAAGCCTGGCCTTGGTGTGCTGGTCCCAGGGTTCCCCATCGCTTGCACGAGACGCCCAGTTGAGTCCCCCTTGTCTATGTACCTTTCCCATCACTACATAAGTAGCTCCATATCCTGCCGTTCACTATATTCTCCCCGGTCTGCGTCTCAAGCAGCCTAACTTCCCTTCCATTCAACCTGTATACTCCGTCAAGACAACATTTGAACTTCGATATCTCTAATACCTGTCATCACACTCTTTGAAATAGTCTTGACAATTCTCTGGGCAGCTTTTTCTTTTATTTTTGGGCTATCAGGGTACTTGATACCAAGCACAGATGGCTCCTACTTCCGCTATGCGTCATTCCAACCCTAACAACGTGAACTGCAAGGGAAATGGACATGGGGTCCTCGTTATACAGAAACCGAAGCCAAACCCTCCACCCAATAACCTCAGACCTCAGCAAAACGAACCGACTTCTAAATACGACTTGCTTTGATCCTCCATGAATCTCTAAGGATGATCAGAGTACTCATTCTTAAAGTGTATGCTTTCCCTTGAATCACAACTCTTCCGTGCAGCACCTCCGCTTATGGCACAGATGAACCTAAACGTTCCACCCCAGCGGGTGAATTCCAGTTATCCTAAAATAGGTCCGGATTTCCCGCCAAAGTCCGAATGAATCATTTGATTTCGAAAAAAGAGGCCAGATTAAGATGAATGTACTAAGGATGGGTCGATATGCATCAAGCCTTGGAAGTTGTGGAACACGGATTAGACTGCTTGTGCAGACTATGTAGCTCCGCAATTTGGCCCTGTTGGGGTGGAATCTTCTCTCAAGCCTAGTTGCAAGTCAAGCATTTCATCACTTGACGGGGAAAGAAATTCAATCAAGGCTTTCTATGTGTTTGTTATTTCCCTGGGGGAGGGACCAGGAAGTCGGCGAGTTACCTAAGTCCGAAAGCAGACAGACAGATTGAAGCTGCCACATGTCGTTGCAGATCCGAAAGGGCGAATTGCACGAGCCCCGTAGCCTCACTGTCAAGGCACATTACATTACGAGTTGTGCCACGTAACTTGATGCAAATCATCCACCCACAGGGTGTCTTACTAGGGTACTTCCTCATTATGTCTCTATATCTAGTTACTCGGCTTCATTTTCGTTGTTCTTCGTGGCCTGACTTTTGTACAGAGCAGCAAAAGCCGACGCCTCAGCCCCCTTTTCCAGAAGCTGCCGCGGAGGTCCAAACTCCTGCAGCTCGCCCGCGTCAAGAACAGCCACCATGTCGAAGTCATCCAGAGCAGACTCGAGCTTATGGACAATGGAAATCACAGTACGATTATCAAATCGCTCCTGTAAGACACGATGGACGACCTCGTCGGTGTGCGAGTCCACGCTGGCGACCATGTTAGTACCTGAATAAGGGGGCGGAAAGATAGGTGGAGGACGTTACCTGCTCGTGGCTTCATCAAGAACCACAATGGGAGAGGGACGCAGGATAGCCCGCGCAATGCAAAAGAGCTGTTTCTGACCATGAGAAAGGTGCAGCTCCTGGATGGGCGCTTCAAGTCCACCCTTTTCGGCCACAATTTCCCACAGCTCAACCGCTCTTAGTGAATCTTCAATGGCAGAATCTGCGAGTAACCCGGCAGGGTCGGCATTTAATCGTACACTGATTCCATCGATGAGGAATGCATCTTGCGGCACGCCGACTAGCCGGGCGCGAACCTGCTCACGAGGCAGCGTGCTGATGTCGAGCTCGTCCACAGTTATGCGGCCACCGTGGAGGTCTACCATGCGGAAAAGACACGAGACCATGGAGCTCTTACCACTGCAGAGGGTTAAAGGTTAGTCAGAAGATGTAGGAGTGTAACAAGATTTTGGAACAGCGTCACCTTCCAGTCCGTCCGCAGATACCGACTTTCTGCCCTGCCTCGATCGACATGGATATGTCTTTCAGGACATGTTCGGACTTCCTATAAACAGATGTATTAGCAACTCAATGTGGTATGGGGATAAAATCGTTGACGGACCTATATCCGGCCGAGACATTCTCAAACACAATGGCTCCCTTAGACGGCCACGTAGGCGGTGGTTCTTCCTTTTCCTGCGGTTCGTGTTCCGAAGCCGTGTGGGACGTGAAGGATCTGATTCTAGAGATTGCGCCGATCTGAGTCTCGAGGTTGGTCCAGAAAGTCATCAATAGCTTGAGGTGCTGGCTAAAGAGGATGATATTGACGAGAGCTACGCCGATCATACCGGTCGGTAGTACGTCTTTCAGCTGGACAACGATGACCATGACCAACACCGCGATGGCGGTAACAAACATGTCGAGGACAAACGTGAGCCAACGCTGCACGGCAAAGAGAAGATAGAAGGGTCTCTGCGACCGGTCCAGCAGTTCGTGGTGCTTCTTCTCGAGGGCACCGCGCCAGCCAAACGCGCGCAGCGTCACCACACCAGTTACAGACTCGGTGAAGAGAGAGTAGAGCGGGCTCTTTGCCTCGAGGTCCAGAAATCGGAGCTGGCGAGACGTCCGCAGATAAGTGTGCTGAACCGCCCACAGCGCGACAAATAGGAAAGGGAATGCGATGGCCGTATAATACGAACCAGTGGCGATCAGGATCATCTCGGCGATACACAGCACAAACGTGGCAAAGGTGTTGAGTGCTGATAGGGGCAAGTCCATGTCGATGAGCTGAAGATCCTGACTGAAGCGATTGATAGTAATGCCGGCGTCGGTGGTGGCGAAGAAGGACATGGGAGCGTTGAGCACCGTCTTGAGGAGGCTCTGATGGAAGTTGTTTCCCGACAGCGGGACCATGGTGACAATCATCTGCCAGGTACTCAAGACTAGGAAGAGAATGGCCAGCCCACCCAGCATCGCATAGATGCCCAAGTAGTAACCAATCCGCGCGAATGGGTCTTTGGCGTTGGCAGCCGCCCACCAGTTGAGCCAGATGGTGGGGAAGGATTGGCAGAAGATGAAGGCGCATATGCAGACGACAAATATCAAGGTCGGGATCCAGCCGATGGCGCGGATGTAATATGTGTAGACTGCTACATCCCCGGTGCGACGACTGGCCCCGTCATCCACTTCCTCGAGAAGAGCTACTTCTGAGCTCACCAAGACATCAGCCGGGGACTCGGCAGCAGCAGCAGCAGCAACAGCAGCGGGGGCTGGCTCGCGTTTCCCGTCTGCCGAGGACACGAGCGAGCGAGAAACGTAGCCGCCAGAGTTGTTCAGCTTGTCTAAACTTCCCTGCTCGCAGCCTATGCCGGTGCCGTCAAGGCTGATAATATGGTCGGCGTAGGGGAGCCGGTTGGCTGTCCCGGTCAGGGTCAGCATGGGATCTTATTAAAACATTCAAGCATTGTACGTACCGCGAGAAGAGCCCATAATGATGGTCGCCTTGAACTGCCGCAGAATGCCATGAGTACCGAGGAGGCTGTGGAAGACAGCATTCTCAGTGTGAACATCTAATCCGCTGAATACGTCATCTAGTATGATAACATTTTTCTGTGCGTACACGGCTCTTGCTAGACTGATTCGTTGACTCTGGCCTCCGCTGAGCACGATACCCTTACTTCCAATCGTGGTCAGATCTCCCCTGGGGAGTTGCACGAGATCTTCCCGCAACGCACAAGCGTCTAGCACTTGCTGATACCAGAGCTCGTCTACGGGTGAGAAGGCGATGATGCTGTCACGCACTGTACCGTTCATGAGCCACGGGGTCTGGTCGCAGTAGGCAATTTCAGAGCTCGAGATCTTGACAGACCCGGCTACGATGGCTACCTCTCCTAGGAGTGCTTTCAGAAGGGTCGATTTGCCACTGCCGACGGGCCCCACCACCAGAGTGAGCTTGCCCTCGGGGACTTGGACATTGATTTCACTCAGTATGGGCTTTTTGGTAGTGTCATATCCAAAAGAGCCGTCTTCTACAACGACCACGTTGTCGTTTAGCGAACCTTTGGGCAACACATCTTGCAGCACCTTGGGCTCTTCCTTGGACGAGGAAGACTTGTCCTCGTGGCCGCTGCTCGAAGATCTAGAGTTCAAAGGGCTGACGCTTTGGTTGCTGTCATGTTGGATGACTCTGCCGTCGACGCGGACGTCAGTGCTGAGGAAAGACTGAATGCGCACAAAGCTTCCGATAGAACCCATCAGGGAAGACAGCGACGTAACAAATGAAGTCAGAGGCTCCTGCAGAAGTGCAAACAACGACAATGATGTGAAGATGCGGTTTGTGTCCAGGTTAGCATCTCCACGAGCCCTGGCGATCAGACCGTACGCAGTGAAAGTCAGGATGGGGGCGAAGGTAGGAGCAAAATAGGCTGTGTGTAAATGTCACAATTAGCAACGTAGGCGTCAGGCCATTGACTTTGAAGTACTCACCCAAGCCCATATTCCAAATCAACAACCTGCGGAATTTGCCGGAAATTCGCAGCTCCTCCGTCCGCATGGCTCGAATATGAGCACCGAGCACGTCGGTCAGACCACACATTTTGACGCCCTTCATGGAACCCAGCATCTGCGATGTTACCGCTATCCTCCTCTCAATGGCTTCGAGCCACTGGGCCTGGCGAGCCATGACGAAACTGACGGCAATGACAGACCCAATGATGGAGACTGGATTGATTGATTGACGAGTTAGCAAATTGGTCGTTTATCCCGGGCCTGAACAACTCACATATTGCTGCGCCAACGGGAATGAGGCACGCAACTCCGAGCTGGCGTTCCAGCAGGAATATTGCAATGGCAATCTCGACCAAATTGGCCCAGACGTCGTGAGCGGTGCGCCACCCCGTGTCAATCCTCTCAATGTCGGCACTCATCAAGGTCAAGGCGGCGGTAGGATCCGCGGCCGTGATGCTAATATCGGTAGCTTTGTCAAAGAGTATCGATATGAGCTGTCCACGGGCCATGGTGATGGCGCGGAACGTCAGGTGCTGGTACTGACCAGTCGACACCTGTGACATCGAGCGTTAGTGAGATGCGGGTATGGCCTGCCTGTAGCGTGAGACCTACTGCTATGCCGATATAGACGAGGAACCAAGCGCCTATGAGGCCATATCCCCGGTTCATGTCGGCAGAATCACCATCTGTTTCGGCCCATTCTAGTGTCGCCGAGATGAGCAGCGGCTGGCAGAAAGTGAAAGCGGCGAAGATCAGCCGCGGGAAGACAATGGACAGAATAGGCCACTTTAGTGTGTTCAAAACGGCCAATAGTAAAGAATAGGCGCCCTCTCTGGATGCTGTGCGACTATCAGTACCTATCCTATGAATCACGTGTATATACGTTGATGTAGGCAGGACGACATACACTTGGCACATCCATTCTGTAGTTGATGCTGTAAATATGAAGACTTGAAGTGCTTTTCGAGAGGGAACAGAGCCTCAACCTCCAATTTCTTGGAGTAGCCAGCACGGAATAGAGGGAGCTGCCACCAGAAAGCCCATCGTGAAAGGATGCCGCTCGTAACTTCTGGGGGCAAGGCGCGGTATTGGGGACGTAGGAATCCACACTTCTCAACTGCCTCAACGACCAGCATGGCGATCTTGAGTATCGTCGCGACAAGGGCAGCAATGGCAACGGACCGATTGTAGCCTTGTAGCCATAATGTCCGCGTTCGAGTAGCGTCAAAGAGGATGGAGAAAAGTAGGAAAAGATTGAGCACCGTCGACGGCCGGTAGGCATACACGTGCTCGGCGTAAGACAGACCCAACAGGCTCAAAGATGCGGCAAATGATAAGGCGGCAGCTGGAAGGGAGGCTTTGGTAGTCACCACCGAAGTGCGTGTGCACAAGATGAGGAAGCCGATTTGGGATAGTATCAGAAGAATGCACAATACCTAAAGGCTGTTAGAGTGGGGGATGCAGGGAGACCTCGGAGCAGCGGACTTGCAATTTTGCAGTACAACCAGTGGCTCTTCTCAACTTTGACCGAATTCTTGCGCACGAGGTAGAGACCTCGACAGGGAGCTGCGAGGAGCAGCAAGGCGTTGATGGGCACAATTAGTATGGACTCTTCGAAAAACAGCGTCAAGTCGAAACCACCTCTACAGTCACCGGCATGGGGTCCGAACACGTCGTCGCATGCCGATGAGGCCATGGCGGTCGCTGCTGGGGTCAGAATATTTTTCCTGGCCTGCCTACCCAGAGAGCCGAAAGCATTGAGCGGAATTAAAAGTTGAAGAGGGGCGGCAAATGGCAAATAGACAATCGGCCATCTGCAACTCGCCTGCAACAAGCGAGGGTCAAAAGAATGAGAGATGTGATAGAAAAAAGCTGAGCAGACACCGGAAAGGTTCCGGTCCTGAATCGTGTGGGAAATTGGTGCTTACACTGCAGCTCTCAAGGTTCCCAAATGTTCCCCTGTCACGCGCTTCTGAGCTGGCTAGTTTGCTGTGAAGTCTTCCTCACCAAGAATCTTACTGGCGGGAATACTGGCGAGAAGAGTGGGCTTTCTCCAGAATTGATAAGAATTTTCAAACTTTTCAGCCAGTTGGATGGGATATTTACTTCCTCCCAGAAAGGTAAGGGCTATCTGTATCTACAGGGAAACATTCAAGGTTCTGATCCTTGGGAACTGTACTTGGCGTCATGTTGCAGCGGGACGACGCGACGGGACGGGACGTCCGGAAAATGACGCGGGGAGTAAGCAAGGGAACGGGGATTAGCGTCTTACTCTCAACCAGCTGAAACGGAGGGAAAGTGGCTAAGATCAACGGAGATAGATCCACTAATTAGGCAGCTAGAAGCGGGTGACTGGCATACCGGCGTTGGTTCTCAGGCTAGAGCGGGCTGTGGGGATGAGTGGTCTGCGATTGTTCAGGCTATTATCGCCGGCCTGCATTTACGAGATGGATGTCATGTAGTGTGCCGCGAACACTTACCTGCCTCGGGTAAGCCATGTAGTGCATCTTGAAAGATCGCGATGATATGATGTGATCTATTGGAATACAATATATCCACTTCCCAGGCAGGTAAGCGCTTCGTGGCAAGCTACATGACATCCAGCTCGTAAATGCAGGCCGAGACGTGACCCTTTTTTTTTTACTTTTCACAACAGCTGAGGGTTTCTGCAAAGAAAAATATCACCAAAAGCAGTTAAGACCTTTCCACTTGCAGCCCCTCTGGGCATCGCCCCCAGGAGCCACAAGCCAGAAGCTGCAGGAAAAATATACCAGTCAGGAGTACTTCTGCGCGGCTTTGCTAGAAGCGGCCATGGCAGGCTAAACAAATTGGCTTCGCATCTTGTAAATCTATTTCCTTAACTGTTCACGGAACGTCAAGATAGATTCCAAAGGAAGATGGAGAAATGAAGCTTGCTCTACCTAGGTACCTGCATCTTTCTTTGGTGTGCCTGTGACCGAGTGGGCAAAAAGTGGAGGCAAATATCTCGGCTTCCTGCTGACATCCACAGGAAGTCGAGGCCCTCGAGGCCCCCCTGCTCCATGCATATCTCCATCTAGTCATTCGACAGATGCCGAATGGCGAAGCTGAGGTCTTCAGGCAACCTGATGTCAATGGCGCCGCCGAAAGCCAGGGTTTCTTATTGCACGCCAGTTCGGAACAACATGTTATCTCCTGATCAGGATAGTCGCTTACATGACGATCGGTCGGGCAAGAATGTGCTCTCACTTTGGGAACCAAGGCTCCGATCAGATCTCCACATGCCCTTTATTTTTCAAGAGAGGAAATTCTTTTCTCCCTGATTTCAGAGTGATTCGTAACGAGGTCAATCGTATCTGGTTCACTATCGTCTAAGGGGCGACACGTACGCTTGCTTATGATCCCATCGACGCGGAAACTCAAACTCTGCTCCATATTGTCCATATTACTTGGATATTTCATCCAATCTTTCCAATACACTGTATTTGCACAGACTATTCCCCAGAGCACCTGCAGAAATCTCAGACAATGGACCCGCCTGCTTGCGGCTGTGTCAAGGCTGCTGCCGATCGATCTGCGCAAGATCTGGAGCCCACCATCTTCCCGGCATTCGACGCGGGTGACAAGAATCAATCCGAGTTCCCGGGTTACACCAGCCGTTTAGGATGTGCTGTACATGAGGATCTTTCTCAGACATGTACTGTGCTACGCGCGGCATGGGGAGTTCTTCTCGGATGTTTCACTGGGCTGGAGAAAGTCTGTTTTGCATTTGAGCATGATGGTACCACAAGCTCGGGACATGCACATGGAGTTACGACGACAGCACAGCTGAATGTGCCCGGGGATCAGAAAGTTCGAGCTATTTTGACCGGGAGCTTTCCCGCGGTGCTCTCAATACCACACAGCAAGGCAAAGACACTGTTTAACACCGCGCTTTGCATCCGTAGCTTTGCCCACGAGCCGAGCAACGATGATGTCCAGAATCAAACGAAGAGACAAGATTCTGTTTCATGGTGTCAGATTCGCATGTTTGTGGATCCTGCAACCCTTCACACCGTCCTTTCGTGGGATCCCGGCTTCATGACCCGCGAACAGGCGGGGAATGTCAGCGACACCTACGACAAGATTGTCAGCCAAATGATCAATCACCCAGAGACTCTCATTTCCAACCTTGACTGCTTCGGTGAGAGGAATGAGCGACAAGTACTGCAGTGGAACAGCAACCCACTGAGTCATATGCAGAAGTGCATACATCAAGCCGTGTCGGAGCAGGGAGCATTGCGTCCCTATGCAGAAGCGGTCTGCGCTTGGGATGGAAGCTTTTCTTACGCACAACTCTTGTCTCTCTCGGATCGCCTTGCTTGTCGGTTACAGACCTCGGGTATCGGTCCCGAGCTCTTTGTGCCTATCTGCTTCGACAAGTCCAAGTGGACTGTCGTGGCAATGTTGGCGGTGCTCAAGGCAGGCGGCATCTTTGTGCCCCTAGATCCTACGCACCCTTTACCACGACTTCGTGCCCTGGCAAGCAAGGTGAACGCCAGGACTATCTTGTGTTCTCCCCAACACCAGGCTATGCTAGAGAGTGTGGCAACCGAGTTGATCACCGTGGACGATCAGTTGTTCATGAGCCTATCAGAGCACCAAGGCGAAGTCAGCTTTGGCTCATCCAACAATGGTGCCTACATGATCTTCACAAGCGGTACCACCGGCGAGCCCAAGGGTGCGTTGATTGAGCATGGGGCCTTGTTGTCGAGTGCCCTTGCCCATGGTCCCGCCATGATGATGGACCACAACACAAGATCACTTCACTTCGCCGCGTCCACCTTTGATGTAAGCATCACGGAGATCCTCACGTGCTTGATCCTAGGCGGCTGTGTCTGCATACCGAGTGAAGACGCCCGGCTGAATACCATCGAGGATGCCATTACCCAGCTCCGAGCCAACTGGGCGCTGCTAACGCCGACATTTGTCAAATTCATAAACCCTGACAATGTGCCGTCGTTGAAGACACTCGTCACCGGCGGAGAGGCTATGACGCAGGCCGTCATTAGCTCATGGTCTCACATCAACCTCATCAACTGCTACGGCCCTGCAGAGACGTCTGTTGTCTCACACGTCCACAGAGGCATGAGGGAAGGAAAGAACCCGTTGAATATCGGACATCAAGTCGGTATTCGATGCTGGGTTGTTGACCGATACAATCACAACCGCCTGATGCCCGTCGGGGCGGTCGGTGAGCTAGTCATCGAAGGCCACACGCTTTCGCGGGAGTACTACAAAGAGCCCGAGAGAACGAGCGACGCATTCATTGTCGATCCTACATGGACACAAACCCAACCACAATGGAATGGCCCTAGACGAATGTATAAGACTGGGGACCTGGTCAGGTATAACCATGACGGGACTTTCAATATCAGAGGACGGAAGGACTCACAAATCAAGTTCCACGGACAACGAATTGAGCTGGGAGAGATTGAGCACCATCTTAACGTCAGTCCTGGCATCAAGCACGGCATGGTCGTCTTGGCCAAGGAGGGCTTCTGCAATGGTCGGCTCATTGCCATTGTTCAGCTGAGCGATAAATTGAACCAGGATCTTGTCCCCAAGGGTCAGCCTTACAAGGTGCTTGATGGTCAACTCGGGGACACTGCAAGAACGAAAGTCGCCGAGGCAAAGAAATTGCTTATCGAAAGGCTGCCATTGTACATGATACCTTCGATGTGGATCGCCGTCGAGTTCATACCTCGTCTTCAGGCGTCGGGGAAGCTCGACCGCAAGCAGACTGCGAAGTGGGTTGATGACATGAGCGAGGAGCTGTACCGACATCTAAACCCTGCCACGATCACTGGGTCCTCGGAGGATCTCGTGTTCTCCAGCAAGACTGAGTTGGAGCTACATAAGATTTGGAGCCACGTTCTGAACCTCAAAGTCGAACAGCTCGGCCTCCGACAGTCCTTCTTGAGCGTTGGCGGCGACTCCATCTCTGCGATGCAAGTCATGAGCGAGTGCAGAAAACGCGGCCTTGGCCTGACAGTCTCACAAATAATTGCTTGCAAATCAATCAGCGCACTGGCATTACAAGTCAAGGATATCGACAGGCAGTTGTTCCATAAGGAGATTCTGGAACAGCCGTTCGAGCTGTCACCCATCCAGAAGCTCTACTTCTCCAGACCGAACCACGCCCAAGGCCACTATAACCAGAGCTTCCTCCTTCGCACGAGCCAGCGCATTCCCGAGTCGGATCTGCGTAGGGCCATTGAGACTCTTGTACGGAGACGGTCGATGCTCCGTGCCAGGTTCAGCCAGGACCCCGCCGGTGAATGGCAGCAGCGTGTCACCAACGAGGTTGCATCTTCATATCGGTTACGGACCGTCAACTTGGTTTCAATTGACCAGGTAGGCCACGCCCTTGTCGACAGCCAGACCTCCCTCGAGGTTACTCGCGGTCCAATCTTTGCTGCCGACCTCATTCGCGTAGCTGGGGGGGAGGAACTATTGTTCGTCGTGGCGCACCATCTGGTGATTGACCTTGTTTCCTGGCGAATCATCCTCCAGGAGCTAGAAGAGATTCTGCTACAACCTGATGTCGCACTCCCTGATGCGGGTCGTCTATTGCCTTTCCAGGCCTGGAGCAAGATGCAGTTGGAACATGCCGAGAACCAGACGCCCGAGCAGGTCCTGCCAATCCAAGGCATTCCTGATGGCAACACCGAGTATTGGGGAATGGAGGACGTGCCGAACGTCTATGGGCAGATGGCCCGTGAAGGCTTTGAAATTGGACCTGCGCAAACCTCGCTCCTCTTGTCAAAATGCCACGAGTCGTTGCGTACCGAGATTCCCGATGTTCTCATGGCAGCTATGATCTTCTCTTTTGGCCAGACATTTACCGACCGCTCGATCCCAGCCGTGTTCGCCGAAGGCCACGGCCGGGAATCCTGGGACGCTTCCATCGACCTGTCCAACGTGGTTGGGTGGTTCACGACCATTTACCCGGTCTTCGCTGGATCGACATCACAGTCGAGTCTTATTGACACCGTGAAGCTTGTCAAAGACGCACGACGCAAAGTTGTCGATAATGGAAGGCCTTACTTTGCGAGCCGCTGGCTGACAAAGGCGGGCGAGGACTCCTTTTCCCGTCACTGGCCACTGGAGATTACATTCAACTACCTTGGCCAATATCAGCAGCTGGAACGTGATGGTGCTCTATTTACTCCTTTGGGGGATATTGCTGGAGAAGTCAGGGGTGCCGCTGAGGGTGCAGACGTCGGTCCTCTTACACCTTGCATTTCTCTTTTCGAGGTCTCTGCCGTCATACTCAAGGGATCTCTCCGGTTTTCGTTCGGCTTCAATCAAAACATGAATCACCAGCCTGAAATCCGCCAGTGGATTACTTCCTGTCAACACAGCCTCGGCGCCCTGATTGAGACTTTGAGCGCCATGACTCCCGAACCCACGCTCAGCGACTTCCCACTTCTCTCCCTTACATATGACAGCCTTCGGCTACTCACGGAAGAAAAGCTCCCCAAGGCTGGAGTTCCATCCATGGATCTAGTCGAGGACATTTATCCCTGCTCTCTTTTGCAGGCAGGACTCCTGATCAGCACGACAAAGAACAGCGCATTTTACGCTGCGTACACACTCCACGAGGTCAAGACCAGGAGCGGTTTACCAGTGGATGTGGCGAGACTTGCCGGTGCCTGGAAACGCATGATAGATTATCACCCTATACTCAGGTCCATCTTCGTGGAGAGCGTGAGCCAGCAAGATGCCCCCTACGACCAGGTCGTCCTCAAAGAAGTCGACTTTCCGCTTGTTGTGTCTGATAAGGACACAGAAGAAGAGGCACTCACTGCTCTGAGCTCATCACCTCTGCATCAAAAGGACAATTCTAATCTGCTTCACCACTTCGAACTTTGCACATCCAAGACCGGCAAGGTCTTTTGCAGGCTTGATATCAGTCACGTCATTATGGACGGCACTTCTCTGTCAATTCTCTTTCGGGACCTGGCCTTGGCATACGAGGGGAGTCTTGGAGCCTGCGATGGTCCACTTTACCGGAATTACATCAAGTACCTTCAAGGACAGGCTCTCCAACCTGGCATCGACTATTGGAAGTCGTACCTTGCCGGGGTCGAGCCGTGCCACTTCCCCGTCCTCGACGATGGCGACGTTGTGGAATCAAAGGAGCTGAGGCACCTCAGGGTCAGTTTCGACGAGATGGCAGAGCTGCAGCGTCTGTGTGACGATCGGGGAGTCACCATTGTCAACGCTATCTACGCAGCTTGGGCACTAACACTGCGTCTCTATACCGCCTCGGAGGACGTCTGCTTCGGTTATCTCACATCTGCTCGTGACTCGCAGATCGAGGGTATCCAGGATGTTGTCGGGCCCGTGATTAACATGGTGTCATGTCGCGCCAACCTTGGTAGCTCCACCACCTTGGGGGACGTCATGAGCACCGTGCAGAGGGATTACCTGGATAGCCTGGAATACCGCCACATTTCCCTGGCCGAAGTCCAGCACGAACTGCAGCTCTCAGATGCCGCGCTGTTCAACACAGCGCTGTCCTACAGAAAGCTGCCGCGTACCCCAGAGAACCCTCCGGACCTCTTGTTTGAGGAGTGCCGCCCAACTTATGATCCTGACGAGTACAACGTGTCTGTTAACATCGAGGCGGACGAGGACAACATGGCCATTGACTTGATGTACTGGTCCGATACCTTATCGCAAGGCCATGCCGCGAATGTCGCCAGCACTTTTACCAGGGCCCTCAGCAACGTGCTCCATCACTGCGATCAGCCCATTGCCCAGCTCGAGCATCTCGGCCCCTGGCACCGTCAGCAGCTCTGCCAGTGGAACCAGCAGATTCCCGAAGCTATTGAATGCTGCCTCCACGACTTGTTCAAGCGACAGGTGATTTCGCGCCCCGACGCTCCCGCGATTGCATCATGGGACATGGACTTTACCTATGCTGAGCTTGATACCGCCTCTACCAACCTCGCCCTCCATATCAGTTCCTTGGGTGTCGGCCTGGAAGACTTTGTGCTCGTTTGCTTTGAGAAATCTGCTTTTGCTATAGTCGCCATGCTGGCCATCTTGAAGGCCGGCGCCGCATGCGTGCCTCTGGACCCAGCGCATCCGGATGCTGCGTTGAAGCTTCGTGCTGAGGACACAGGCGCCTATGTGGCCCTCGTCTCCCCTTCTATTTCGTCCAGACTTAGTACCATGGTCGAGAAAGTAGTGGCTGTGGACGCCCAGCTTCTCCAGAACATCTCTACAATGCCGGACCTCGCTCTTCCCCAAGTCACACCCCATAACGCCTGTTTCGTCATCTACACCTCGGGCAGCACTGGCAGACCCAAGGGTGTGGTTCTTGAGCATAGGGGAATTGCCACCAATGCTGAGTACTCGGGTCCCAAGCTGGGCTACGAGAAAGACTCGAGGGTGTTGCAGTTCGCCTCTCACACTTTTGACAACAGTATTGCCGAGATATTCACCACCCTTACCCGTGGAGGCTGCGTATGCGTGCCTTCGGGCCACGAGAGGCTTAATGACTTGGCCGGAGCAATAAACCGCTACGGGGTTACCTTGGCCGATATAACCCCAACTGTTGCCTGCCTCCTCCAGCCAACCGAAGTCCCGACATTGAAGACGTTAGCTCTTGGCGGCGAAGCTGTGACCGCTACATGTGTTGATATATGGCGCGACTTTGTTTCCTTGCAATGTTGCTATGGGCCCTCAGAATGCTCCGTCAACTCGACCTACTCTGGCGAGATTGCTCAGCCAGGCAAAGCCACCAACATTGGCCGCGCCATCGGCAGTGTTGCTTGGGTTGTCGATGCTACCGATCACAACTCTCTAGTTCCAATCGGCTGCATAGGCGAGCTCCTCATCGACGGCCCCATCGTCTCTCGAGGCTATCTCAATCTGCCCGAAAGGATGGCACAGTCTTTTATACCTCCACCTGCATGTTTGGAAAGAGTAACGTCTCAAGGCGGCAGCCTAGATCGAAAACTCTACAAAACTGGCGACCTGGTACACTATAATTCTGATGGCACTCTCACCTACTTGGGGAGGAAGGATCACCAGGTCAAACTCAACGGCCAGCGCATCGAGCTCGGAGAGATTGAGCACCACATCCAAAAGAGCCTTCCCGACGGCTGGAAGTCTGCTGTTGAGCTCATCTTCTCAGAGGGCAGGAAGTCGCTAGCCTGCTTCGTTTGTACCGATGCAGACGCCTCCCTCGTCGACATCAGCGATGAAAGCATTATACTGGACATGAACAACGCGTATAGGGCTCGGTTCAAAGACTTGGAGGTTCTTCTATCTACCCTTATTCCCGCCTACATGGTCCCATCCGTTTGGCTGCCAATCAACAAGATGCCCCTGACTGCGTCCGGGAAGCTGGACAGGGGCAGCCTCCGACGGCTGGCACAGATGGTTCCGGCACCGCTCATGACCACCTACAAGCTCGCCTTGAAGTCTGGCAGGGCCCCATCCAGTGAAATGGAAAAACAGCTGGCTGAGATGTGGGCTCATGTGCTGCACATTGACGCGTCGTCAGTCGGGGTCGAAGATCATTTCTTTAGGCTTGGGGGCGACTCAATCGGCGCAATGCGATTGGTAACACTCGCACGACAGTCTGACATCAATTTGACCGTGGCTAGCATCTTCGAAAAGGCGACCTTGCGGGAGATGGCCAACTCAGCACACCCCGTGACAAAGGCTGTCGCCACGGCCGTCCAACCGTTCTCGTTGTTATCCAGCTTGGCTTCGATGGATGTACTCAAGCGTGAAGTTGCAACCATTTCTCGTATCGATCATGAAGCCATTCAGGATATCTATCCTTGTACCCCAACACAAGAGGGTCTTGTGGCCCTCTCGTTTAGGGAGCCGGGGGCATATGTTGCCCAGCTCGTCTACCGCCTACCGGATGATATAGATATCGTCAGGTTCAAGAAGGCTTGTGATCTCGTAGTCCAAGCCCAACCGACACTGAGAACGAGAATTGTTCATACCGAGGATACCGGATTCGTGCAGGTTGTGGTAGCCAACGATGCCCCCCAGTGGTCCACGGTGGCCAGCCTCGCCGAGGTAGAACAGTCCCGGCGTCAGCTTCCTCTGCACAATGGCGGGAGACTGACGAATTATACCCTTGTTGACAATGGTGCCACTGGAGTCTTATTCGTCTGGTCTATCCATCATGCACTCTATGACGGTTGGTGTCTGCCTCTCATCTTGGACAAAATCAAGCGGTGCTACGAGGATGCCCCAACCTCCGCACAGCTCGGCGGCCCTTCATACTCGAACTTCATCCAATACCTTGCAGAAGTTGACGTGAACCGATCGGACGAGTTCTGGGAGTCACACCTATGCAACATCTCGACCCAGCACTTCCCACGCCTGCCCAGCCCTGATCATCAGGCAAGCGCGAGTAGTCTATTGATTCACAAGGCAGAGCTGAGCCGTCAATCTGGATCCGAGATTACTACGGCTACGAGAATCCGCGCGGCTTGGGCACTGACCGTTTCCACCTACTCGGGAGCAAACGATGTCGTGTTCTGGGAGACCCTGACGGGACGTGATGCTCCTGTTCATGGAATCGAGGAAATGGTTGGCGCGACGTTGGCGACTGTGCCGTCGCGAATGGTGTTGGATTCTTCGCATACGGTCACTGAGCTTCTCAGCCACGTCCAAGCTCAGTCAGCAGCTGTGCGAAGGCATCAATATTCCGGCATTCAACACATCAAGCGCATCAACGCTGACACTGCTATTGCGTGTGGCGCGCAGAACCTCATTGCCATCAACCATGGGTCACGAGACTCGACAGACCTTTTCTGGGACGAGCAGACCAACGAGATGGCTGGTACAAATTTCTACTCATACCCGCTCATGCTCTCGTCCCACATTGGAGATTCCGAACTTGAGACTGTTGTGCACTTTGACGAGGACATTATTCCAGAGTCGCACATGCAGCGCGTTATGGACCATTTCGCCTTGATGTTGCAAACAGTATCATCCCCTGAGCTGAGGGACGAAAAGATCGGTAATCTGGCCATGCTAAGCCCCCGCGATTTTCAGACGCTGCGGAAGCTCAACAGCTCAGCAACACCTCTCGTTGACCGACTCGTACACGAGGTGATCCAGGCTCAGGGTCTTACGCAAGCGCAAGACAAGCTGGCCATCTGCGCATGGGACCAAAGCCTCAGCTATTCGGAATTGGACTCTCAATCTACGCGTCTTGCGTGCGTGCTCGTCGAGAACGGCGTTCAAGTCAATTCCATTGTACCCCTTTGCATGGATAAGTCGTCTCTTGTCGTCATCTCTATCCTGGCCATCCTCAAGTCGGGTGCTGCCTTTGTCTCCTTGGACCCTGCACATCCCGACGCCCGAATCAACAGCATCCTTTCTGATGTCGAGGCCACCGTTGTCCTCTGCTCCACCCAGTACGCGGACCGTCTGGGCAATTTTGGACAAAAGGTGATCCAGGTTTCACAAGACTTTGTCCAGGGCATCTTACCGCGCCAGAAGACCACCATTTCTCTTTCTGTCAATGACCCGGCCTATGTCATCTTTACTTCCGGCTCGACTGGGAAACCTAAGGGAACTATCGTTAGTCACTCAGCCTTTTGCACTGGTGCAGCAGCCCATGGTGCTGCCATGGGCATGAATGAGTCATCTCGTGTCTTGCAATTTGCTTCTTACACTTTCGACGCTAGCATTTTGGAGATCTTGACTACACTTATTCATGGTGGCATCGTGTGTGTGCCTAGCAACGAGGAACGCATAAATGACATTGCGGGCGCTATTAATCGTATGCACGTCAACTGGGCCTTGTTAACGCCCTCGGTTGCCCAGCTGATTCCACCATCCCTCGTCCCTGGGCTCAAGACACTGGTGCTTGGAGGCGAGGCTATGTCCTCTGCTCACATCTCTTCCTGGGCGTCATCCGTCCAGTTGATGAATGCGTACGGACCTAGTGAGACTGCTGTCGTCGCTACCGTCAACTCAAACGTCACACTTGCATCCGGCCCTTCTAACATCGGCCACGCAGTGGGAGGTATTTGCTGGGTCGTCGATGCGAACAACCACAACAGACTGATGCCCATCGGCACCGTCGGTGAGCTCGTGATAGAGGGCCCAACACTCGCTCAAGGCTATCTCAAGAATCCCCAGAAGACTTCAGAATCCTTCATCGCCAACCCAAAGTGGTGCAACGACTTCCCTAGCACAGCTGGATGCACTGACCGCAGGATGTACAAAACTGGAGATCTGGTCAAAATCAGCGAAGATGGAACCATTCTCTTCCAAAACAGAAAAGATAATCAAGTCAAAATCAACGGTCAGAGACTCGAGTTGTCTGAAGTCGACTTCCATCTCAGCGCAGATCCTCTCATTCAGTCTAGTCTAGCGGCTGTTCCATCTTCTGGTCCTTTCAAGGGGCGTCTAGTCGCCGTCCTGTCTCTTCAGTCACTTGCCAATATCAAGGGAGGTATGGTGCAAGATGAAGAGATGCAGATCGTCGGAGACTACTCTTGCTCTGAAATAGAGCGTATTCGTGAGGGTCTAGCAGGACATCTGGCAGTTTACATGATTCCATCCGCGTGGATCGTCGTGGGCCGCATGCATCTCCTGCCATCCGGCAAGCTTGACCGTCGGCGAGTCGTGGACTGGGTCGAGAGGATGACACTCGAACATTACCAGCTGGTTTTCGAGGCTCAGGAGAAGACATCTGCGCTAGAAAGAGAAGCATCAGAGGTGGAGATCAAGCTTCGGGCTGCCTGGGCCAAGGTCCTCAACCTCAAGGTAGATGCGGTGCCATTCAAGCAATCGTTTATCCACCTAGGAGGCGATTCCATCTCGGCAATGCAGCTGATGTCTGTCTGCCGGTCCTCGAACATGGCTGTATCGGTCGGTCAAATTATGAAGAGCAAGTCCATCATCGAACTTGCGTCTTCTGTCACCGCCGTCGAGCATGTTGTGCATGACCAGGAGCAGGAGAATGAGTTCTTTGAATTGTCGCCTATCCAGAAGGTGTACTTTGAGTGCCTGAGCACAGGCTCTACTCATTTCAACCAGAGCATGCTTCTGAAAACCACACGTACGGTCACTTCCCGGGAGCTATCGTCAGTTTTGGAGACTATCACGAAGACACACAGCATGCTCCGCGCTCGATTTTCTCAGGTCAATGGCAACTGGTGTCAGCGCATCACTAGCGACGTCACCGGCGCGTACACCCTCCGATCACACGAGAAGGTCGACGAGAGTCATCTCTCCGCATTAATCGAAGAGAGCCAGAAGTCTTTGAACATCGAAGAGGGACCTCTCTTTGCCGCAGATGTTCTCGAGGTGGAGGAAACTGGCGATCAAATCGTCTCGTTTGTCGCCCATCACCTTGTTGTGGATATAGTCTCATGGAACATCATCCTGCAAGACCTGGATGGACTCTTGTCGTCAGCCAGCTACAGCCCCGCCAAGCCACTTTCATTCCAGACTTGGCTTTCTCTGCAACGTGAGGAAGCTCAAAAAACGGCACTCGAACATGTGTTTCACGACGTTCCGGCGCCTCGACAAGATCTCTCATACTGGGGAATGCAAGGCGTACCGAATCTTCACGGAGACTCAATTACCGAGACAATGGATTTAAATATCGATGAATCACTTCAACTCTTGGGCCCTTGTCACGACACCCTCGATACCGATGTTGTCGATATCTTGTTAGCGTCTCTGTTGGTATCTTTCCACCAAACATTTTCGGACCGTCCTACAGTGCCATCAATATTTAATGAGGGTCATGGAAGAGAACCTTGGGATGATACACTGGACTTATCACGCACCGTTGGATGGTTTACCACCCTTTGCCCCATCTACTTGCCGGAGTCATTGCCATCCGAGCTAGATATTCTCGATGTTGTGCGCTGGGTGAGGGACTTTAGGCGAAAGCTTCCCGGCAAGGGCCGTCCTTACTTTGCTCACAACATGCTGTCTCAGAAAAGTCAAACGGGTGCCCGTGAATGGCCCTTGGAAGTTGCCTTTAACTTCCTCGGCCAGACAGAGAGGAAAGGGTCTGAAGAATCGGTATTCACGTCGCTTGGTGGAAACATGTTGGACTCTGCGAGTTCAGAAACCGACATTGGGTTCAATGTCCCTCGCCTAGCACTCATTGAGATCTCAGCCGCCTTCTCTGGTAACAGATTAAGCTTCAGCTTCTCTTTCAATCGTCACATGAATCGCCAATCTTACATTCCAAGCTGGATGGGGGCTTGCAAGCGGTCTATCCATCAGGCTATCGAAGAGCTATCCGAGGTTAGAAACAAACGGTCAATTGCTGACCTGTCTCTTCTTCCTCTGGCTTTTGGGGGCGAATCTCAGATCAAGCGAAAGCTCACTGAAATGGGCATGGCTCATCTTGACGACGTCGAAGCGGCGTACCCGTGCTCTCCGGTGCAGCAGGGCATCCTCTTGACCCAGATAAGAGACCCGGAATGCTATTCGTACTCGATCACCTTTTCGGTGAGTTGCGCGCAACCGGGCGATGCGGTGGACGTGCAACGGCTGGCGGATGCCTGGCAACATGTGGTCCAACGTCATTCGACTCTACGAACCGTGTTTGTCGACAATCTACTTCAGGAGGGTGTGATGGACCAGTTGGTTCTAAGGAAGCACGTTGCTAAAATTGATTTCCTCGAGCACTCCGACAGTGAGCTATCTCAAAGACCTGGTCATCGTTCGCTGCTAGGTCTTCCCGCCAATCAACCGCCCCACCGTCTCAGCATCTTCAAGGAATCAGAAGGAACGGTGCTCTGCGTTCTAGAGATGAGCCATGCAATCGCCGATGGATCCTCAATGCCGATTCTGTTCCGTGATTTGTCCTTGGCGTATGAAGGTGCCTTGGCGACAACAGGTCTGTCTGTCTACAGGGACTACGTCGCTCACTTGCAGCGAAGCCGGGGCTCCCAAGACGTCGATTACTGGAAGGAGTTCTTGACTGGAGCTGAGCCTTGTTATCTACCTTCACGAACTGGCGGAGCCGCAGGGCCTAAGACTTTGCGAGCGCTTGACTGGCGTATCTCCCATGTGGCTGAACTTCAAGCGTTCTGCACCCGAAGAGGTGTCACGCTATCCAACGTACTTCAGTTGGCATGGGCACTAGTCCTCCAAGCGTATACCGGTCTTGACGACGTCTTGTTTGGGTATCTGGTCTCTGGGAGGGACATCCCGGTCTGCGACATTGACCAGGCAGTCGGCGTCTATATCAACATGCTGGTGTGCCGAGTGCGTCTCAGCCCCTCTACAAGCCTCGGCGATGTCCTCGACACTGTCCAGGAAGACCTCGCAGCGGCGATGAATCATAAGCACGTCTCGCTTGCTGACGTGCAACACGCGATGGGTACTTCGAATGAGCCTCTCTTCAACACTGCCTACTCCTTCCAGAGAAGATCTGTCTCCAAATCCATGGCAAAGGGACCTGTCTCCTTCAACATCAGTGAAGCGCATGATCCAAGCGAATACGACTTGACCATGAACGTCGAAGTTTGGGACTCGAGTGTGGAGCTGCAGCTGTGCTACTGGACGGACAAGATTCTGGATTCACAGGCCAGGAACATTGCTTCAACGCTGGATCAAGTCCTGACTTCGATTGTGATGTCCGACTTGGCGGTGCCGACAGGAGAGCTTCACACACTCAGCGACCATTGCTCGAAACAGCTGGTATCATGGAACAAGGCCGAACCTGAGTTCTTGGAAGAGTGTGTTCATCACGTCTTTGAGCACAACGCTCGACAACAACCAGATGAGACACCGGCTATCGAGGCATGGGATGCAAGGTTCACCTACCTCGAGCTAGACGAGGCGGCCTCGAAGCTCGCCCAGCACTTGGTATCTCTCGGTGTCGGGCCCGATACATACGTCCCTCTTTGCTTCGAAAAATCGGCATGGACAGTGGTCGCTATGGTGGCGGTTCTCAAGGCTGGCGGCGCTTTCGTTCCCCTAGACCCCACCTATCCGCCTGAGCGTATCAACTTTATCGTCCACAACGTTGATGCCAAACTAATTCTTTGCTCTTCTTCATTGACGCAGAAGTTCGAAAACTTGGGACTCTTGAATTTTGCTGTCGACCCGGAGACGGTATCACTGCTACCTGACGTAGTGGCAGGCTCGCTTCCAGTCGAGGTCAGACCTACCAGTCCGGCCTACATCATCTTCACCTCAGGCACCACCGGTGTTCCCAAGGGAACAATTATCGAGCACGGAGCCTTCACCACTGGGGCCACGGCTCATGCCAAGGCCATCAAGATGACTTCGACATCTCGTGTGCTACAGTTCGCGTCGCACACGTTCGATGCTAGCGTCATGGAGATTCTGTCCACCTTGGTAGTGGGCGGTTGCATCTGCATACCCAGCGACCAGGAGCGCATCAACAACCTGGCTGCTGTGATTACCAAGTTCAATATCAATTGGACCCTTCTTACACCATCCGTGGCAAGCGTGCTAAAACCAGACAGTGTGCCAACCCTGAAGGTACTCGTTACTGGTGGTGAAGCAATGTCGACAGATCACATCGCCAAGTGGGCAGACCACGCGGCCCTAATCAACGCCTATGGACCTAGCGAGGCATCTGTCATTGCTGCGACAAGCACCAAAGTTGACCACGAGGGAAAAATCCTAAACTTGGATCCTGCCACCATCGGGCGTGCTGTCGGGTGTCGTTGCTGGATTGTCGACCCGCGTAACCACAACCGCCTCATGCCCATTGGCAGCATCGGTGAGCTCCTGGTCGAAGGGCCCATCGTCGCGAGAGGGTACCTGGGCAATGAAACTAAGACAAGGGATGCGTTTATCGAGCATCCCTCATGGCGGACAGGTATGAACCTCGCTGGCGGCCGCATAGACCGTGTGTACAAGACTGGTGATCTAGTCGCGTACAACTCGGATGGCTCTCTCACCTATATCGCACGTCTCGATACTCAGATAAAGCTCAACGGACAGCGTATTGAAATCGGCGAGATAGAGCATCACGTCAAAGCCAACTTGCCAGCCGACGTTCAGTCAGCTGTGGACCTTGTGGTCCCCCAGAGCAAGACGTCGACCAAGGCACTGGCGGTGTTCTTCACCGGCGGCGACAAGATCGAGGATTCGGCATCCGGGGAGACGGATGCAATTCTCCTACCCACGTCGAGTGCTTCCGTGAAACTTGGCCAGTCGCTCAAGACGGCGCTTCGGGGTGCTCTGCCATCGCACATGGTGCCAACCATCTACATCCCGGTGAACAAAATGCCTTGGACTTTGGCCGGAAAGCTAGACCGCCAGAGACTCAAGGCAATTGCCAAGTCTATAACGCCTCAGCAGATGGCCCCCTACAAGCTCGCCGGGGTCAGCACGAGCCGAGCAGCTATCACGCCGATGCAACGTCAACTGCAGAAAGTATGGGCCAAGGTTCTAAAGATTGAGCCGGAAATCATAAGCCGAGATGATAGCTTCTTCAGGCTAGGCGGCGATTCAATTGGCGCCATGAAGCTTGTCGCCGCCGCGAGAATGGAGAACGTTATCCTCACCGCCATGAATATCTTCAAGAACCCCATCCTGTCGGATATGGCAACATCATGCAGACGTTCCAATGGGGCTTCCACCACTGTCGTGGAGCGCTTTTCGCTGCTACGGGATGTCACATCCCCCTCTCTTCTTCTCGGCGAGCTCGCCGAACGCTGTGGCATCCAGAGGAGCCAGATCCAAGATGTGTACCCGTGTAGCTCCCTTCAAGAAGGGCTTGTTGCTGCGTCACTGCAGCATCCAGGCGCATACGTTTCTAGAAATGTATTTGAGCTGCCTTCGAGTGTCGACATTAACCGTTTAAAGCTCGCATGGCAAAAGACGGTTGACCAAGTCGATGTCCTGAGATCGCGTGTCGTCAACAGCCAGTCCCTCAAGTCCTATCAGGCGGTCCTCGAGTCGTATGAAATCGAGTGGGAATACTACAGCAGCCTGGAATCCGCCAACGAAAACATCACATCAGTTCCAGACCGGAATGGCGGCGTTCTAGCCAGGTACGCAATCGTCAACTCGGCTGATTCTGGCTCCCGCTACTTGGTGTGGATCGTCCACCATGCCCTATACGATGCTTGGAGTATGCCTTCTGTGCTGAACTTGGTTTCGCAATTTTACTACGGAGACGGTGCCGAAAGACCCAGACTGACCGTCCCATTTGCCAACTTTGCCAAGTACTTGGCCGACGTTGATGCACAAGCCTCGGATGAGTTCTGGAAGGCCAGGTTCCAGGGCACTTCTCCTGCAACTCATTTCCCAGCTGTGTCCTCTACAACAGGTGCTGAATCATCCAGTGCATCACTGAGACATACCATTCAGTACGAAAAAGACAATTTCGGTGTAGATGTGACTACCTCGACAGTCGTCCGCGCAGCTTGGGCGCTTGTCCTGGGTTCTCAGGCCGGCTCTGATGACGTCGTCTTCGGCGAGACTTTGTCTGGGCGTGACATTGATCTTGACCATGTAGAAGATATCGTTGGTCCGACCTTGACCACCGTGCCTTCGAGGATTCAGATCGATCGGGACGCTACTGTTGGTCAGTTCTTGAGTACCATTCATGATCAGGCAACCCGGGTAATTCCTCATCAGCATGCTGGTCTTCAACACATCAAGCGCCTGGGAGGCCCTATGGCAGTGGCCTGCGACTTCAGGAACCTGCTGGTCATCCAGTCCCCCGGCGAAGTATCGAGCCAAGAGGACTTGTTGAAGCCAGTGGAAGACGGACCCGAGCAGTCAAACTTCTTCACGTACCCGCTGGTCGTCGAGTGCTTTATTGAGGCCCATAATCTAGTTCTGGTAGTCCATCATGACGAGGCAGTTGTGAAAAGCTGGCAAGCCAAGCGCATCGCTCACCAATTCGACGCTCTGGTAGAGCAGCTCATCCACCTTTCGCGAGAGCCCACCAGCAAGGTGTCCGACCTTCGACTCTATGGCCAAGAAGATGTGGAGATGATCAAAAAGTGGAACCACGGGACTTTCGAGTCTGCCCAAGAAAGCATCCCCAGCTTGTTCTGGCAATCAGCCACCATGCAGCCGAATGCCACCAGCATCCGCGCTTGGGATGGTCATCTCAGCTACGATGCCGTCGCACAGTACGCCAGCCACCTCGCCAAGCTACTCGTACAGAAGGGAGTACGAGCCGAGACGCTAGTTCCGTGCTGTATGGACAAGTCTCTCTGGACCACGGTCTCGATGCTTGCCGTGTTACTCGCTGGTGGTGCTATCGTTCCTCTGGACCCTGCGCAACCCCCCGCTCGCCATGCAGAGATTATCCACGACTGTGGGGCCCGTGTTGCTCTCTGTTCACCACAGTATCAAGACCGCTTCAATGGCCTCGTTGAATCTGTGGTCTTAGTCAACAGCGAATTGTTCGCTGCCCATCTGGTTGTTCAACATACCAGACCGCATGATCTGCCAATCGTTGCAAGTCGAGATGCTGCATTCGTCATTTATACTTCTGGCAGTACCGGAAGGGCAAAAGGCGTTGTGATTGACCACGGATCGTTTTGTGCGAGTTCCAAAGCTTTCACGCACCGCATGAAGCTTACTTCGGCGTCTAGCGTCTTCCACTTTACCTCTTATGCCTTCGACATAGCAATGGCAGAGATGTTTGGGGCCCTCACCAGCGGTGCCTGTCTCTGCGTTCCCAGTGAGGATATGAGGATGATGGATCTACCAGGGGCCATGAACACACTTGAGGCCAATTGGGCCTTCTTAACGCCGTCGGTTGCCAACATCCAGGATCCAACCAAGTTCAAAACACTGCAGACGCTCGTCTGCGGAGGCGAGGCCCTGACACCCGAGACGATTAGCATTTGGGCAGACAAGGTTGAGCTGATGAACGGCTACGGGCCAGCGGAGTGTACCTGTTTTGCCCTTGCCAACGCCGAAGTCTCAGTCACCAAGGAACACACAAATATCGGCCGAGCCACGAACGCCTGTCACACGTGGGTTGTCGACCCCCGAGATCACAATTCCCTCATGCCCGTGGGTTGTACAGGTGAATTGCTCATCAGCGGCCCTATCGTGTCGCGAGGTTACTTGAACGACGGTGCAAAGACGGCTGAATCCTTTATCGAAAATCCTTCCTGGATGCACCATTTCGTCAGCAAAGGGAATCATCAACAAAGCTTGCGTCTGTACAAGACGGGCGACCTGGTTAAGTATAACCATGATGGGACATTGGAATATCAAGGGCGAAAAGATCACCAGGTCAAACTCAATGGCCAGCGTATGGAGCTTGGTGAGATTGAAGCTCGTCTTGAGTCTGACCAGCGCACTCACCAGGCCCTCGTCACTCTACCTCAGTCTGGAGTCTTCAAAGGTCGTCTGGTTGCCATTGTTTCTCTAGAGCATGTTTCGTCTGAGAAGTCAAGCGCCGCATCAGCAGAAATTATCCCGGTGTCTGCTTCTGAGATGCAGGTTGCTCAAACCCACGTCTCCGCGTTGCAAAATCATCTCTCCGAAAACCTCCCACTTTACATGGTGCCATCGGCTTGGTTTGTGGTTAAAGCCATTCCCCTCTCGTTGTCTGGCAAGCTCGATAGGAACAGTGCTCAGACATGGCTCGCCAACATGGACGCGGACACTTATAAACTTGCCATCAGTTCAGAGAGCAGCGATGATGTTACGGTCTTCGAGACGACGCCGGTTGGTCGGGTACTCAGACGAATCTGGGCATCAGTCCTCAATATTGCCGAGGAGAAGATGCCCATGAACCGCTCCCTAATCAGCCTTGGCGGTGATTCCATCATGGCGATTCAGATCATGACTCGCTGCCGTGACCAATCCATCAGATTATCGATGCAGGAAGTTATGAAGGGCAGGTCAATCAATGACCTAGCCGCGCTCATAGAGACAGAGGACCGACAAGTGCAAAATGACGCCCCTGAAAATGAAGAGCAAGCCAATGATGAATTTGAGCTGTCACCGATCCAGCACTTTTTCTTCAACAACAGCTCCAACAGGGACTGCGGAGACCGCTTCAATCAAAGCCAACTCCTGTCGATCAAGCGCCCCTTCGATGTATCCAGGTTCGAGCATGCTTGCCAAGCACTCGTAAAGAGACACCCAATGCTTCGTGCACGCTTCAAGAGATCTCCCGATGGACAGTGGACCCAGCAGATTGCATCGGATATTGAAAATTCCCACAGCTTCCGCTTCCATAAGCTTGTTGCGAGATCTGACATGATCCCACTCCTCGTCGCTAGCCAAAAGAGCGTCCACATTTCCGGCCCCGTCTTCGCCGTCGATCTTTTTGAACAGCCTGATGGCTCTCAAGCAGTTTCACTAATAGCCCACCATCTGGTTGTTGACATTGTCTCTTGGATCAATATCGTCCAAGACCTCGAGACATTCCTCTCGGCTACCAATCCGATATTTTCCAAACCCTTCTCGTTCCGAGACTGGAACACAGCGCAAATTGAACATGCCAGATCCCTTGAGAGACGGGGGGACAGCCTGCTGCCGTTCCCTGTGCAAGCTGCCGATTTTGACTTCTGGGGCATGTCAAGCACAGCCAACATCTACGGGGATGTTATCAATAAGTCTTTCACCGTCTCAGACTCCGACATTGTCTCTCTGGTGCTGGGTGACTCCCACACGGCACTCAAGACTGAGCCTCTTGATTTGTTCATCTCGGCTCTACTCAAGTCGTTCGGAAATATCTTCAGAGAGCGAGAGCTCCCAACACTGTTCAATGAAGGCCACGGCCGTGAGCCTTGGGACGATACCATCGACCTCTCCCAAACTGTTGGATGGTTCACCTCACTTTCTCCCGTTCATGTGCCTCGACACAATCTGGACCCGGATAGTATCATCGACTTTGTTCGCCAGGTCAAAGACATCCGCCGCAGCGTGCCAGGCCATGGTCGTCCTTACTTTGCCCGCCGCTACCTGACTGAGTCGGGGAAGCGCCATCTCGGCGATCATGAACCCATGGAAATTTTGGTGAATTTCCTCGGCCGTACTCAACAGACAAGCCAAGGCAATTCTCTCTTTAGCTCGTTCGATTTATCAATGTCTGAAAGAGAGATGGAGGCCATTTCTGACGTCGCGCCTGAGACTCGCCGTCTAGCCTTGTTTGAGATTTCGGTATCGATTCTTGACGAGGGCATGGAGTTCACCTTCATGTACAATAAGCACATGCTCCACCAAGACCGCGTGGAGAAATGGGCTTCCAATTGCGAGACGGTGCTCAGTGGCATTGCAAGAAAGCTGAGCGAGGCGCCATCCACTCCCACGCTGAGCGACTTCCCTCTCATGCCCGTCAGCTACGCAGAGCTACAGGAGCTCGTCACCAGATCTCTTCCTGCTGCTCACGTTCGCTTCGACGAGGTCGAGGATATATATCCCTGCTCACCAATGCAGACAGGTATACTGCTCAGCCAGATCCTGGATCCATCTCAGTATCTGTTCCATACTGTCATTGAAGTAACAGCTCCCAGCTCCTCAACTGTTGATGCTTTGAAGCTATCACAAGCCTGCTACAAAGTCATTGAACGTCACCCTGCTCTACGAACCATTTTCGTCGAGAGCACCTACCGTGGCGGTCTATTCGACCAGGTAGTGTTGAAACCCCGTGACGCTGGAATCACCGTCATTGAGTGTCGGGAAATCGAAGTCATGGCAAGATTGAACGCCAGATCCCTCCACAAGACCAACCAGAGGCATGATGGACCGACGCTTCCCTACCAAATCACCATCTGCCAGACACCACAGGGCAAAATCTTCATGAAGGTTGAATTGAACCATGCTGTCACAGATGGTGCCTCGACATCAGTCATCCTGCGCGACATATCAGATGCATACATCAAGAGCCTGCCTCCTACCAATGCCCCTTCCTACAAGGAATACATCAAGTACATTTCCAACCAACCAACTGATTCAAGCCTCAGTTTCTGGTCTGATTACCTCTCCGGAGCGCGGTTCACCGAATTTCCGACTATCAATCCCGACATCACGGCCGGCCGCAGCCTAGGCTCTGTGGTGGTCGATTTTGATCAATTTTCCGAACTGCATTCGATTGGTCGCGAAACTGGAGTGACATTGTCCAACATGATCGTCGTTGCATGGGCTCTCGTGCTTCGAAGCTACACGAAATCTGACGATGTCAGCTTCGGCTATCTCGCCTCTGGGCGTGATGCACGCATTGATCGCATTGACGAAATTGTTGGCCCTCTAATCAACATGCTCGTGTTTCGCTTTAGGTTCGGGGCAAGCATGCTCCTCAAGGGACTTTTCCTCGAAGCTCAACAAGATTATCTCTCCAGTTTACCTCACCAGCACTTTTCTCTGGCTCGCGTCAGCCATGAACTGGGGCAGTCGAAACAAGGCCTTTTCAACACTGCCGTGTCCATTCAGAACGCCGGTTCATCAAGCAGTTCTGATCTCAACGCCCTTGCATACGAGTCAGTTGAAGCGTTTGATCCAAGCGAATATGCCGTTACCCTCAATGCCAACACCACTCGCGGCGACGAAGGCATCGTATTTCGCTATTGGACAGATGTTCTTTCAGATTTGCAAGCCCAGGATCTCGCCGTCACCATGTCCACACTGCTTAGCGACTTCGTCCATAACAGCGAACATTCTGTATCCCATTTGCGGCTCTTCCAGGACCCGCAGCTACTTACCAATGGGTACACGCACACACAAGAAGTTGACCACTGGACATTTCAACACGACGATTCAAAGTGTGCCGACGTGACTCACAGTTCGACAAGCAGCGAATCTTGGACAGATCTCGGTGCTTCATTGTTCTCGCCGCCTACTCTATCTCGTCCCTTTACCCGTGGCCGGAATGATCTTCACCACAAGCTGTTGGCATTGTGGAGAGACACTCTCGATCTGGGAAGCACTTCAGTCTCATACGAAGACAGTTTTTTCGAGCTTGGTGGCGACTCCATTATCGCCATGTCTATGGTGGGCAATGCTAGGGAGTTGGAAATTCAGCTCACCGTGGCAGACATCTTCAAGAATCCCAGATTTGGGTCAATGCTTGATTGTCTCCTTGATCGATCATACAAGGATTTCGACACCGCGTCAAGTGTTGACAAGATGTCTTCCTCAGGCTCAAAGAAGGAGGGAGCCATGATAGATGAACAAACATACCGGCCCTTTTCCATCCTTGGCCAAGAGAATGCTGAGCAGTTCGTCCGGGACCACGTGTGCCACATGGCAGGCGTGTCCCGAGCCAGCATCATAGACGTCCTCCCAACAACCGACTTCCAGACCCAGGCCATCCAGGGCAGCCTGCTTGCGTCACGATGGATGCTGAATTACTTCTACCTGGATTCTACGGGCCCGCTTCACATTGGCCTATTGCGAGAAAGTATCTCCAATGTCGTGGCCTGCTACGACGTGTTACGCACTGTCTTCGTACCCCACCAGGGAAGATACTTGCAGGTTATCCTCCGCCAGCTGCATCCGGAACTGAATGTCCACGATGTCGAAGATATCGAGAAGTTCACATCAGAGCTTGAGTCCATCCATCGACACGAACTCCCACAGCCTGAGCAACCTTCCCTCCGCTTCGTCGTGGCGCGACACAAGTCGTCGCTACGACACCGAGTTTTCATCAGAATATCTCATGCTCAGTATGACGGCGTCTGCTTCCCAGCTATCCTTGAAGCATTGAAGGCTTGCTATGAGGGAGAACCTATCTTTCCCGCGCCTTCGTACGCAGCTTACATTCGCGGAGCGTTGGGCAAGATCACCCCGGACCATTACGCGTACTGGAGTGCGCTCCTCAGCAATTCCACTCCGACACATATCATCCCACGACAACGCAGTTTGCTACAGACCTCACCCACTCAAGTCTTGAAAACTGTTGTGTCTACACCCTCGCTCGCGTCTTTCAACATTACCACCGCTACCGTCGTCAAGGCCGCTTGGTCGACGGTCTTGGCAAAGGCCACGCGTAAGACGGACGTTGTCTTTGGCCACCTTATCAGCGGGCGCAATGTAGGCAGCGTGGTCGGCATTGAATCCATCGTCGGTCCTTGCCTGAACATGGTTCCCGTACGCGTCCGTCACCAACCCTCTTGGACCGTGCTACAGCTCCTGCAACACATCCAGAATCAGCAGGTGGACAACATGGCGTACGAGTCACTCGGCTTCAAGGAAATTATCGACAAGTGCACCGACTGGGATGATGACGGGGTTAACGGCTTCTCCACTGTCGTCCAACACCAAAGCATGCCTCAGACGGGTAATCTGGTGATTGGGGGGAACACCTATCAAGTTGGTGCGATAGCCTCGCAAGAGGACGCTGCTGATTTCAGTGTCGTCACGACGCCTCAAGACGCGAACAGTACCGAGGTCTGCTTGCTATATGCCCGAGACGGAGCTATAGACGCGGGCTTTGCACAGGAGATTTTTGACTCGCTCTGTAACACAATTACAGCATTCTCGGAGAACCTGACCAATTTTGTTGGAATTTCTTGATATACATTTGGTTAGATAGTTAACTTCCTTCTTCTCTTGTTTTCTATGCATATGTATATAATTGATAAATCAAACTCTTCCTTCGGTGCCGGGCGCCCCGCCAATCATTGTGTTGGATTTTTTGGGACTATCAGCCAACTGTGTTCTTCAGGAGTTTGACAATGAAAAAAGACATTTGTTCCGAAAAAGAATTTCACAGATGGGCTTTTTGGTTCTTGCTTCCACACGAAGATAGAAAATGTTGCGGCCTGCCACGTTCGGCCCTAACCAGTAGATCAGACTTGATGCTGCCTATCAGGCCCACTGTCTCGTGTCCCCACTACCAACCATTTGTGTTCTCACCTGGCCCAACAATTCACGTCGGCCCCTCTTCCTATTCCTGGGTCACATGATACTCTTCAGTGGAAGCAGGCAGCAGCGAGCAATTTGAATCGCGGACGACCTTCTCGATTCTGAATATAACGCGCCGAGCTCTTTTCCTTCAACATCCAGGCTGATTCTGTTCGAGTTCATTGTCCTCAAACGAGAAAAGCCTTTTATATCCCACTCAACATCTTCTATTGCATTTGTCCTGACATGGCTGGGGAGAATCCACACGAAGACAACACCCAAAGGCAGCGGCTCAAGAAAAGGCCATCATGGGTTCAAAGGGCTATGGACCGGGTGTCCCTAGACCCAGCTACGATCACTGCTGGGTTTTGGCAACCCCCCGAAGACCCTGATAAGCCAAACCTTCCGTACATTACAGGCTTCACTACACGGATTTATAAGCAGGCAGTACCAGCGGCTGCGAAGCAGTCGAGACCTGATCTGTCAGAAGCTCAATTGGAAACAATGACGCAAAGTGAAGCTATCGTGTCCAGTTCCCCCGCCTACAACGAACCATCTTCCTCTGGGCAGGACATAGCGCAATTGACGATTGCTGCACCCATTGCCATTGGGGGCGCGCGCGGCTCTCAAGTTGTCACCGTGTTGGTCACTCCAGTTGTCGGCAACGGTTGTGGTAAACCTTTCGAAGCCGTTGCCAAGATTTACGACCCGCTCTACTACAATTTCAAGTCTGACCTCGCCCACCGGCCCCGAGACTGTGTACAAGACGCAGAGAGAGACTATTACAACGAGGTTACAGCATACGAGTACCTCCAATGTATTCCAGAGACTGGCAACTTTGTTCCAGAATACTACGGGTCTTGGGTGTTCAACCTACCAGTAACCATTCGAGGGCGACCTCATACGAGGACGATTCGTATGATTTTAATAGAGTCTCTCATGGGAACCAGCATACTCTCAACACGCGTTCGCAATGATCCTGACAGGCGGACGGCTTTGGACTCATTCCATTATCCTGAAGGGTACCGACTCGAAGTGCTTGCCCGCGCGATGGACGGTTTTGTCAGATTGTTGAGGAAAGGCCTCCTACAGGGGGACTTTGCAGGACGCAATGTCATGCTCGTTCCTCAGAGCTCAGCGGTTCCAGAAGACACAGTGTGCGGTCTTTCCATGCCTCGCATCGTCCTCATTGACTATGACAACGCATGGATAAGCAAAGTGCCGGTGGAGGAGACAAGGAAACTGCCAGCAAATCCTGCTAGCGTTTTTCAGCGGGGAGTGCTTGTGGGACAACTTTCCAGGTTGGGTACCGCATGAATGGGAAGACGAAGAGACACAGCAGGAATGGTTGATCAAAAGGTTTACGGGGCCTGGCCGAGGAGAGCTATACTCGCCTATGTCTGGCGACGACTGAGCGGGCTTCGGTCCGAACGGCTTCGGCCGCGGCAGCTTCGGGCCTCTGGCAGGCCATTGTGCGAGTCTTCCGGATGAAAGTCGTCAGTCATCGCGAAAACGGCACCAGCGGATGCACAGGCGATGGCAACACTGGATTTGATGATGGCATCGAACCCGCTCCAACGGCCTGGGAGCCCAGGGCGGGAATGACAGCGGGAATCGAGTCGACGGACGCGTGCGCCGCCGACGCCACCGAGTCTTGCTTTCAGGGGATCATGACACCGCTGTGCGATCATCTGAGCTATGATATAGATCCGAATACAAAATTTTTTTTCCATTCAGCGTATACTCGAACATACTGATCTATCAACCGCGTATCAGTCAATACTTCAATTTCCCTGACGCTTAAGATTCCCAATCGACGAGAGGCTTTTCAAACATGCTTGCAATTGTGCTGTGCCTCGAAGCCTTCTTCTTCATTTTTGTGTGCACAGGAGCCCAGGATTCTTCCACATGGCCGTCATGTACGGCTTGGGGTACCCAATCGTCAACTGGTGGTGGTATCTCAAACCTGTCCAGCGACGGAGAGGGTTCGTCAGGAATGATCTCGCGAGGAGCTGCCTCGACGCTGTTACTGGCCATCGGCGACTTCTCAGACCTACTTGGCGTCATGACGGAGACTTGATTTGATTCTTCCGATGTCACCTGATCCGGTTCAGTGGGGCTGACGACGTTTCTGCGCTTGTTCAGGCTCTTCAGGCTCTGGAGGCCGGTCTTGAGGATCTTGCGTTTGGCTTCGAGACGTTGTCTCTCGAGGGATGACTCCGGGGTCTCTCCTGCGAGATGGGATAGGTCTTCTTCACTCATCGCCAGAACATTGCTCGATCTGAATAGCGTCGAGAGTTTGCTAATGAGGCAGTTCTCGATTGCCAAGGTGCTCACGTCATCGATGAACCTGTTCAGCGCAACCTTGAAGCGCAGGGAACCTGTCAGTAACATCCAAATGGCCAGGGATGGAGTATCTTGCCTTATAGTAAGCTTCCATATAGTCCACCGCCAACGCGCTTCCGAAGCGCTCCATATCTGTCTCGAATCCCTGTCCCACTAAGTTCACGAGCTCGATAGGATTGAGGCTGATTTTGCTGTCTGGGTTGTCGAAACGATGCGGCCCGAACGTCTTGCGAATCAGCTTTTTCATATCACGTTTGTGGCGGGCCTGCTGGATCCGCTGAACGTTCTCTGTGAGCTGGGGGTTGTACGTGATGGGATGCTGTGCGGTTGATGCGAGCAGCGCCTCGACTTCAGCGTCCAATTCGACCTTCAACCCCTCGATTCCTTGGCGAACAAGTTTGAGAACCCCTTCGGCAACATCACTTGCAGTGATATGGTCGACGATCAATTGAGTCGTCAGGTGCGCAGCTTCCATCATTTCCTCGGCAAGTAGTCTCACGATCTTCCCCCAAGGCTCGCATTGTTCGACGAAGAGGTCGCCAACAATGAGACAATTGAAGAGGCCTGGGAGCTCGCGGCCCTTGCTGAATTTAAGTCGTCTTGCAACGTCCTCGACATATTCAGACCGTGAGATCTGAGGCGAGTCCCGGATCTCGCTGCTGCCCTCACCCTCGCTCTCCGAATCAACGATGTGCTGACGCTGGCCGCTCAGCCGCATCTCTTCCGCAAATTCGTGGAGTCTGTTCTGCACCACAGCCCTCAACCTTGTCTCAAATTTGTAGAAGTTCTTCCGGGTGCCGAAGAATCGGTCGGTGTATGTGCCCTCAACCGCCTGCGTCACCAGCGACGTGTACTCCTCGCTCACACGCAGCAGGTATCTCAACTGCTGGTGCGGGGTTCCTCGTACAGGGCCTAGTTTATCCAGCCTTTCATCGCAGTCTCTTATGCCGTCTTCCACGTCCTGTACAAGGCTTGGGAGCTGGGCGAGGATCTGGTCTCTCAGAACCGCACTGAGCCTGACCTTCAAGGCACCCACTCCGCATTGTGAGGAGTCGATGGAAGCCCACAAGCCCTGGGAGAAGAAATGGCTCTCAATAGCATCGCGTTGGGATGAGCTAACATGCCGTTCCTCGAACTTTCGATTTTTCAAGACGTGCCAGCCGAGTCGAAGTTCTGCCTCCAGGTTCTGCGCCAGACGAACGAAGTAATTCTCCGATTCGGAGCCAACATCCAAGGTGTCGGGCTTCGTGATGAGACCCATGGTGCGCAGACCTTCTGGATCGGCACGTTTGGCCATCAAAGTAACTTCCTGCAGGACATACTCATACTTGGCCGACACTACAGTGAGGATGATGCTGCGTGGTCGCGCCATGTATCTCTCTACCATGCCGCGGACAATGCCCACGTCGGCATCAGACTGCTCCTTGTTCCCTCTCCTGAAGAGCCCAGGGAGGTCCACCATGGTGAGGTGTGGTTGTGTCGGCCCGGTGAGCTCGATGCGGAGGATATCTTCGAAGAACTCCCCTGTGCAGGTCGGCTCAGCCATAGCGCGCTTGGCCTCGTCCGTAACGGTGCCCAGGCCCTCCTTGTTGATGCTCGCTTTTGGGTGCCAGCCTTCGAGGCGTTCTTTGTCCTCTCCGACACGGCTCTCGCCTGGAGTGATGGACACCTTGGTATTGACCTCGGGGTGCCGGCGAAGGACCAGCTCGGTGGCGAAACGGGTGCAGAGACCGTCCTTGGTGGGGAAGGGCATGCCGGAGATGGCCTCGAGGACGGAACTCTTCCCAGCAGACTGGTCTCCGCAGACAATGATTTCCGGTAGATCGACATAGTGGCTGACTCCCTGTGAGCGGAGGCTGTCGATAATGTCGAGGAGATCCCTGTGGTCTCCCACGGCGATGTTTGTGTCCGTCATGGTTGTTTCCATTTCATTTATAGAGTGATGACTTGAAGATGAAAAGCGGTTCGCAGAAATCCAAAGACAAAGCGCCTTTAATAGTTTCACAGATGGAGAGGGAAGGGAAGGGGGAAGAGCTCGATCTCCATGGTTCGTAATCTCTCTGGGGAGGCACCCGCCATGACGTTGTGGAAGGCCTCCCGCAGGGTTAGGCACCCAGGCATTGCAGCTTTTCTGCACCTGTGCCGGCCCCAACATGCCCTTATTGCCTGAACAGGGTTTAGTTATTCCAGTTCGAAGCCTCGGTGAAGGTTTTTGCAAGTGCTACTGGCCATCATTTGGCTGTTGTTGCGTCTACTCGGCGTGTCGACAGGCAATTTGTGGAAACCCGCTGCGCCTTGTTGACACGAGCTGTCAGGGTTGCTGGGGGAAGGGATGTCAAGACGGGAAGGCTACAATACGCAATGAGAAAAGTCGTGATAGGCGTGTTTGGTTCATCAATTCGTGGCATTACATTACATTCTACAGCCACGCGGGGTGTTCCGAATCGATAACTCGTGATCGACAACAACTTTTATCGTCCCACAATCCTGCTCGTCAAAGCTCCGCACTCGCGATTCACTCTGATAGGCTGCTTCCTTTGAGGGAGAACTGTACTTTGGCCTGCTGTAGTGATCACAGTTCCGTGGGTACGGTTGCCGTGTCCGTCAGGGACGGGCCGGCCGTTGAATCCTTATTCCTCGGCCGCCGGGGAGCAGTCAGCGCGGTTTTGAGTTCCCGCCTCGTCAATTGCTCCATGTTTCTACTCAATTTCACAAATGGTGTGCTTTTGAGCTTTCCAGGTATTCGGTAGTACGGTGGTGGCATCCAAGATGGGTAAATCTTCTGGTGACAAGCCGAAACCTGGAGTCTGAGTGGATGCAGGAGTAGATACTCGTGGCAGAGAAAGCAGGCCTTCTTGCTAGTCCCGATGAACCGCATCCGGGGGATTAGGCTAGGATTACCTTCGTAGAATATCACCAGTTGCATTTCGGCGTGGAGCGTCAGCTTCAAGCGGCATGCCCTGCGCAGTGGCGCCTCAACATCCCGCGTGCCCAAGTGCTTTTTCAGCTGCTCCATTGCGATCTCTGAATCTCTCCAGAGAAGGTTCTTGACAGCTTCTTGGAGGTGAGGTTTCACGTCGGAGAGATAAAATCGACTCGAATTGGGAGCCTCGACCTCTCGGATGTGAATGCCCATCAAGACCTCGGGCTGCTTTGCTGCAAGTTTTACCATAGACTTGATGGCGGAGCGATAGCGAGCGATCTTGTGCAGGCTGTCCAACCAAGGCAATTTCTGAAATACCTCAAATCCGAACAGACTCTGTAACTGCTCAGAATAGCGCCATCTGGCTTGGGACGCCCAGTCGATGAGCATGGCCGTAGTGGGGGGACTCCAGGTCTGGAGAGGTGTTGCTGTGAAAGGACAACTATCCAGCCAAAGTCTGAGCCCGGGATTTGCACATATCTCTGGATTCGCCTGACCAGTGAGAAGCTTGGAGTACGCCTCTCGTGTAAAGTTTCGAATCCCGCTCTTCTCAACCTTCTCGGCGATCGACAAGATCCGACCCCTGTCCAACTCGACAACGAGGAGGAGAATCTGAGACTCGGCTTGCGTCGATGACATTTCTGCATCACAAGATGCATCAGCAAACTTCAGAGTATTTCGGATAAATCACGCACCCTTCTTGGCAACTACTTGAAGTATCTGTAACACATCTTCAAGGCCAATCAGGTCCTTCGGCGTCAAGCCGCGGTTGCGGGCCACCCGCAGGATGGCTCCAGCTGCGGTGTGTTCCAAACAAACAGCCGAGGCTGTTTCCGCGCCCGAGCTCGACGTTGAACAGATTAGAGCGAATGCATCCAGGAACTTTTTCTTGAGCTGCGGTCCCCCCGAAATGTCGCCATCCGGGTTGTCGTCGAGTGAGGCTCTGGTTGGTTCCCCTCTAACGGGGTCGATCAAGCCTAGCAGTGCTGAATGGATCACGAAGCGTTTGAGGTCCGCTCCGCCAATCTGCACCAGTTCTGCCTTTTTTGTGGGTGCAGTCATCCTGAGGTGGTGCAGAGAGTCAGCTTTGCCCACATGTTCACCCAGTATGACCAAGAGGATGCCTGTCGCAGAAATGATGAGCGATGAGGGGGGAAGACAATGAGCTCTCGATGCCGTATTGCGTCGGGTGGCCGTACACATGTGATTGGACCACGCCTTGATACAAAAGTGCATGCTTCTGCAAGGTATCTGAAGCACCGCGCGACCAATGGTGACTTAACAAGCTCCAAACTCGCCCCGAGGATCTTTCTCGAGCTAGCCCCCTTTTGTAACGCTGCTTCAAGACATATTTGAGACCTGGGCCTCCCTGCTGGTCCTTCGTTGTCCCTTCCCATCTGCATTGTTTCTTTTTCAAGACTCGCAAGAACTTCCAGTTGCCCAACGCCGCACATAATGCAATAGTAACAACTTCCTAGATCGATCCCATGTCTCGGGTAGCGGATAGCGGTCTCCACTTACACACATACCTAGTGACCATGTCGATGTTGAGCCTTCCGAAATGGGAAGCCCAGGCCTACCATTTTTGGAACCCCAAAACACTCTGTCAAATTCAAGTTTGACAGGGCATATATATATCTCGAAGCCCATTGTACGCGCATACGTGGTGCGCTTAGCGTGCATGCCCTGAGCTTGCTGGCTTCACATCGTGGGAGCCAACTAAAAGCAGCATCAGGCTCGAGCGACTCTTGCCTTTATATGACGAGCTTGTTAGATTTCGTCCGTAACGATAGACAGTGAGCCACCGCAGGCCAGTATTATCGACATTTCTAAGCAATTGACCGAGACTTAAAAGAAACCTCGTTCCGAGTGATATAGTGGCACAGAACGTGATACGTCAACTCCTACAATACCTGTTATGATTTTCTAATTTGCTTAAACTTTCCAACTGCCGTTTTCAGATGCTCCTCCAAGTCCAGATTCCATATCCACCTCGCGGCCTTGTCAAGTTCCGCAGCTACTTTATCGAAGTCACACCCAGCAGTGCTGCCTTGAAGATCCAAGCGTTTCCCGTTCTCGAGACTGTCCGAGGCAACTCTAATAGCACGCGGTACCCGGACGGAATCATAAGCGGTGAGTGCGGCGAATATTTCCTCTCGAGACGAACAGTCGCCCAGAAGATTAGAAAGAATGTACGAGTCTTCGATGGCCATTCCGGCCCCTTGTCCCAAATGAGGAGACATTGCGTGGGCCGCATCACCAAGTAGACATATCCGGCCTTTATGGAATGTTGACACCGGCGCGTGTTCGAATATCGCCCAAACATCTGGTTGGAGGAGCTGAGAGAAATGAGAACGTGTCTGTGGACGTAATCATTCGAAAGGTGGTACTCACTTCCACGATCTTCACAACGCGTAACCCCCACTGGGACTCACTGAAGTCTCTTTGAGCTTTCCCCACCTGTAGCTTCTGAACATGTTCGCCCTCCCACGTAGTGTTTTCACTCTCATGGAAAGCGACGACATTCATTACCGCTCCATTAGCCACCGGAAACGTCAAGACATGGCCACCGCGGCCAAGGAACATGGTTCTGTTATTCGCATGTTCATCCCCCAAGACTTCTTCAGCAAGCTTCATAGGTACGAGGCCACGATACGCAACCTTGCTTGTAAATCTCGGGGAGACCAACTCCGGGTTGTCGAATACCAGCGGTCGACAAGCGGACCAGATGCCGTCGCACCCAACCACCAAATCTGCCTCGCGATGGCTGCCGTCCGCAAACTGGCAAACCACATTCTCCTGGCTTTGATCCACCGAAACCAGCCTTTTGTTAAATTCCGTCACGTTGGCCGGCAGCAATTTCACCAGAGCGTCCAGCAGATGTGCGCGATGCGCCTGACTCAACCCCTTCGGGTTGTTCATTTGCACTTCGATGATCCGCCTGCCCTCGTTCTCGCCCCTTTCGCCATTCACGAAGTCGAACCACACGTCCTGCTTGTCTTCCCAGCCATTGAAGGATGCGATTTCTAGATAGCTCTCCCAGATGCGCGGATCGATCAGACGCATTGCGGAGTGGCCGTTCTTGAAGAATGCCACGCCGGCCCCGATTTCGCCGAATGCGCCTCGCGACTCAAAGATGGTGTATGTTATGTGCTGGAATTTGGAAAGTGCAATGCCTAAAACGACTCCCCCGATCCCACCACCCACAATGGCGACGTGGATTCGTTGCTGCTCCGACATCCTTAGCTTTTGATGAATGTGTCAACAACTTCTTAGGTGTTATCAGAATGCTTCAAATTCTCTCAGTAGAGGTCGAAAAATATCTTACCCACCCTGGGTGATGAAGATGAAGTTTAGAGGAGGCCTTGGGAGCGTATAAATATCGTGCAGCAAGTTCTCCAGAGGCTACAGAGTCGCCTAGGGGAATTTCAAGAGCTCGGTTCCTTGTATATTATGCGGCGTGTCGGGACAAAATGCAACCTGCTGGCCGTGGATCCACGTTTCTGTACCACACAAGCACGCTCCCCTGCGGGTGAGATGTCTCACGGGGAAGGGAGGGGTATGTTGCAATCTTGGTCAGACAATGTGTTGCAATCTTGGTCAGACAATGCACAGTATAACCAATGGCCTGACGTTGGGGTGATGAGATAGCGGCCTGCTGCAGATATCTTCGTTTCTAACGCCGTGGAATCATTTCATGGCCATTTCGACCAAAAGAAGCTCTGGTCCTACGTTCTCCATGTCATACATCCTCATGTTGGTCGGTCGTATCAAGTTTCCACTCTCCGTAGTGCTGACTGACGGCGATACCTATCCTGGGTGGGCTAGTTTCATCTTTCCCGTTACATAGGAGTATGCTCCTTTCTAGCCATATAAGAGCTATAAAGGTCCTACTGCAAGCTACAAGCCACTATGATTGTGATCGCTCCCTTTTGACATTAAATCGTCCCTTCATACATGCTTGGGACATGTTTTCTATCAAGTCACAAGTTGTCGCAGCTCCAATTATGGAAAAGGCAAACGTAGTCACCGGACATGAGCCAAGTACCGTGGCCACACACGATGATGGCGACACTCGTGTCGCCCTGCCACATTTGGAGTACCGCAAGTTGATATGGAAACTTGACGTCCACCTCCTACCACCCCTATTCTTACTGTGGTTCGTCTCCCTGATTGACCGCCTCAACATTGGGTCAGCCAAGATCTTTGGCATCGAGAAGGACCTGCATATGGACGCCCATGGTACCGACTTCAATGTTGCCCTTATCACCATGATGGTCGGTCTTATTTTGTTCGATGTACCCAGTAACTACCTCTTGAAGAAGATGAGGCCTTCTTTGGTACTGACCGCCGAGAACCTGCTGCTTGGTGCGTATTGCCCCATCACAACATCTGCTCGACGTTAGGTGTAGATGGCCAATTGTTAAATTAACCGTAGGAATATTTACCATTGCACAAGGCCTGGTAATTAACTTTACTGGGTTGGCAAGTCTCCGATTTTTCGTCGGTGCGTTGGAAGCAGGCCTAATCCCCGGGAGCGTGTATCTGCTTGCGCAGTACTACCCTCGCTATGAGTTACAGTGGAGAGTGAGTATGCTCATGGTCAGCAACGCCTTGAGCACCGCATTCGGGGGCTTACTTGGGTTTTCCATCGCGGGTATCACGTCCGAAAATGGCTACAGTCCCTGGAGATGGCTTTTTATCATCGAGGGCTGTATAACGGCGGGTGTGACAATTGTTGTCTTCCCTTTCCTACCTAACTGGCCGTCCTCGGCAAAATGGCTCACGCCTCAGGAAAAACAAGCAATTGCAGATGAAAGTAAGCCTCGTATCTGCGCAAATGGTTGGATTTGCTGCTAATCTTGGCATGTAACAGTTCGTCACCAGGGTGTCATTGGGAAAATGGACAAGCTAGACTGGAAAACGGCGAGACGAGTTGTGTTCGACTGGAAGATCTGGATCTGGTAAGAAAGTTGCACCTCGCGCCATTTCTCCTTGGTTTCGTGGGAAGAGATAATTACCAGATGAGAAGGAGGCTGACAATTCCATACATTTAGCGGCGCCATGTATTGTTGCACAACGGTTACAGTCTACAGCGTCACCATCTTCGCGCCCACGATCATTAACCAATTTCAAGAAGGCCAAAACCCTCGACAAGTGCAAGCCCTGGTAATCCCCATCTTTTCATCGGCCTTGGTAGCATGTCTAGCGGCAGCCTATGCCTCAGACAAGCTCAAACACCGTTCAGGGTTCGCTCTCTTCGGATACTGCCTCGCCGTTGCCGGCTCGGTCATTCTGATGGACCAGGCTTGGTACAACGTACGGGTCAAATATGCCGCCCTGTTTTTCATGGCAACCGGGGTTTACATTTCACTTCCCATGGTCTGGACTATGCTTGTTAATAATGTCAGTGGCGCATACAAGATCGGGTTCGCGGTTGGACTTGAGGTTAGCCTTGGGAATTTCGGCGGGATCGCATCGGCACTAGTCTTTCAAGGATCCCAGGCGCCAGCTTACGCTGATGGATATAAGACCCTGACCGTGATGAGTTGCGTCGCAGCATCCCTGGTTATCCTCTATAGTAGTCTTCTGTATTTGGAGAATAGGGCGAGAGATGCCGGGAAGAGAGACCACCGGCTTTCAGGCCACGACGCCGAAAACTTAGGGGATGAACATCCTTCCTTTCGTTACAGCTACTAGCAAGCAATATGGGATAGCCTAATATTTAAAATTTAGCTAGCTGTCTCTGTTGGGTATTTGCACACTGCGAAGCCAACTGACTCAAATTTCTGAAATTTTGGGGGGTTGACCTGTACACACTAAATTCTGACGTTGGTCATCTCGAACCGCGCGGCACAGCATGCACCAACACAAACTTCTGAGAACGTCGGGTTCTCGCGTAGGATTTTGTGCCTCCCCTGAAATGTTTTCCCCATTCTGCTATCTCTAGACATCATCATCAATCTGCTTCTTGTGTCAATAAAGCAAAGGTCATCCTCCAGTGAAAAGAAAGACAGTCACCATGGCCACTCAGGTGAACGACAACCGGCTCATCCCGATATTTGAAGTGTCAATACTTCTGGTCGCGGCCATTTTTACAGTACGTCGTATTCAATCGACACCAGGTATCACTTCACAAGGATAAACGGCTGATGTTGATATCACGGCACAGTACTTCTTGTTCCAGATCATATATAATCTTTACTTACATCCCCTGGCCAACATACCAGGTCCTCGAAGTTGGTCGATGTCACGATTGCGCTTTGTGTGGTCTCTCCTAAGAGGAACGATCGTGCATGACTTCGAAAGATTACACAACATCTACGGGCCAGTACTACGAATAGCACCCAACGAAGTTACCTTTGCGGACGAGGCAGCTTGGGCCGACATATTCCAGACTCGATCGGACAGTGAGCAGTTTCGGAAGGATCCTCTATGGTGGGGACTACGTGTTTAATGCGATTTGGGTCATAATGAGAGAGAGATCAGTTGGTGAAGACGAGGCCAAAGCCATTTGTGCTGATGAAATTCGTCGGTATACCTCAAAATATCAAGAGACGGTGGAAGCAGAAAAGAAGAATATTGCTCTGTCAAAAGACACGAGAGCATATCTAGAGGCTGTCATGTTCAGCTGCAAAGGCAACCTGGTTTGGTCCATTTATTGTCCTCGATACCATGCGTACTGCAGGTAGTTCCGAAGAAGCTCGCACACGAGCCATACACGCGTCCAAACTAGTTCATGTGCACTTTAAGCTCCAGCAGATGGTCATCACAGATGTATCGAAGCACAAATCCCAAGTAGTCAAGTAAAATCGACATGGTTTTTGAAGGGCTTGACAATCACGGGTCTTGAAGCTTCAATACGGAGGACACGCTGCGGGGCACAGTTGCCCAGCAGGGTCGAACACAGAAGGGTTTGAATGTCATACCCAGCACGAATCGAGTAAACCTATTGATAGCTCCCCATGAATAGCTTTCATCCTTATGTGGGTGGTGACTGTGAAGTCACTCCAGCCTGTATTTGGGCACGGCCAGGTTTAGAGAGAATTCCTATGCCATCGAAATACCTTTGCGGTTTAAGTTATCACCTTACTATCGTGAGGAATCGGGTGTAGAAAGGATCTTGAATTTGGACAGAGGACTGTAAACTATCGAGCTGCAAACGGCAGCTAATTCAACTTAGAATTTGAGCTGCGAAAGCGTGATCATGCCCGCGTGATGTATACGGCCAGTGTGTCCTGCAGAGGAAGTACTCCGTGTCATGAAATCAGCAGGTGTCTTGAAAATACATGCTGATACCCCTCACTGATGTTTGAGATGTTTGAATTCTGTGTTCAACCCTCCTTTCCACAACCAGGGCATTTTCCACCCTTTATTCCCTGACCGCCAAAATTACCATAGATACCCGACATCCTCTTGGCTAGGTGCTCGGTTTAGCTTGAAGTTTGTGTAAGAACGTGTGCGCCTGAGGAGTGCTATGGGTGGGGCTAGGAGACTGGAGTCTCTGGAGGGGGGACCCTGGTTTTATTAAGAGTTGGAGTTGCCCCACAGCCCACTTGGCCGCATTTACCCATGCTCCACCTTTACAAGCCACCGAGAGTTGATATGTGAGGGAGTGCGCTGGCATTTTACAGCTCCCAAAAGTTCCCCTGTCACACATTTCATGGTTGGCTTGTTTGTGATGAAGTCTTTCTGAGCTGAAATTCGTACTGGAAGAACTTGGAGGAACAGTGGGTCTCTCCAGAATAATTGAAGCTCTGTGTTCTTTGTAGCCAAATTGTATGGGTGAGTAACCTCCTCCCTAAACGGTAAGGGCCATATGCACCTACAGGGAAATACAATAGGATCCTTGGGAGCTGCAAATTGCTGGATCCTGCAAGATAACGGCTTGGCTGCAGCTGTTCGAGGAGTGTGAGAGTCCCAGCTTTCCTTATCTGGCTCAGATCAACCAAGAATCAGATGTTGGCTGCAGCGACATCCACGAGTTGCTGGAGCCCAACTTCCGCGTGGGTTGGCAATATCTACCAACGTTCATTGTGAGAACCACCGGCCAAGTGGTTGAGCTTTCCGCTCCTGAAGATAGAATCGTCGTGTCGGAGCTTGCCAACCCACCAACAGATCGAATCAGGACTCATGCAAATTCGAAAACGGGAAATTTGTTCTTGTCCACAGAGTTCGCTCGACGGTTTAGATGTCTCATGGTATAGTGAGCGTAGTACAGAACCCAAGGGCCGTTTCTACGAAGTTCTTTCGCCATACGCCTTCGCTGTATTATCTTGCTTAACTTTCGATTTACGAGGCAAAGTGGGCAGCTCATACACCACTGTTATCTAGGCTGTTTCGCAAGATCGGGCTGGAACAAAATGGCTGTTATGTGATGCCGTGGGGTAAAGGGGTAAAGGAAATCAGGGAACACCTCCTAGGGCTAGCAGATGCAACGAAGTCCTGAAAGGATGGGGGAACTGGATATGCGGCCGAATTTTGGCATTTTTACCACGAAAGTACTGTGGACTATGTGTGAGTTAACCATGCCCAGAAATTTCTACACGACTACGGGAAGAACGATGCACATGGCTGGCAAGGCGGGCTGTGGAGAAAATAAACACCTTAAAGTAAGACATAGCTACACCCTACCCTTCCACCTCTCAAGGTGATTCGCTGCATATGGGCTGTCGAGGGCTTCAGCTCCAATTTGAGCCATGAGGGCTAATTCGAATCAGCCAATCACAAACGCTACTTGCTGCAATCTACAAAAGTTGCATGCACTCAGGGATGATGCCTGCACCATGGGAAGATCCAAGCTGTAAGGATTCCTTATCGGCCTGAAGGATCTGGTGTCCGCTGTATCAGTTGTATACGCTTCGAAGGATTGGGAACGTAGACCCATGCGTTCAGCAGATCGATAGGTGAAATCCTCGCAGGAGTCAAGGAGGAGCTTGGCGCAAGATTAGCTTCTTATTGTCAGCTTTGCCGGCTCACTGCATCAGGGACAGCAGGTATTACCGGGACCTCTAGACCGAAACGATGGCCGTAGGCTGATTACAGCTCAAAGAGAAATGGATTCCGGTATCTTCCCTTGATCTGAAACAAGACTAAGTTGACTGCTCCCAGCTACGCCTGGTACCAGTCAAATTCGATAGTGAGCTTTGGTCTGGCGAGATAAATAACCAACTTCCAATACTCCAACCGGGTTCTTGTTGTGGCAATCCCTATCCAAAGTCGATCAGAGATCTATTTGGCCGTGAGTCAAGGGGTGTCTGCTTATTTGCCATTTTCCTATGTCCTCCCCTATAAGCTCTTAGAACATACGTACCATAACATAGCCACGCAGGTGTTCGAAATTCAGATAGCGCTAAGATGGCTATGTTCCTGCACGAGAATAAATAGGGATCCCTCAGGTAGTGCCTAGGGACATAGCGCGGTTTTGCAGATCACACTAGAACGCAGGAAGGACCCTGGAAGCCGATGGGCTAGGCTTCCCGGGAGCTGGGCTGCATCACATCCCACGCGTCTGTTCGTGCTGAACACTCAGGAGTTCTCCGGGAGCTTAGCCTAGCTATCATCTATTTCTGGCAACCTCTAAATTCGGTTCAATCATGATCTCCGGCCACATATCCCCGACAGGACCACTGTGTAAACGGGCCAGGCCGAGTCGACCCAATCTTGTGACGTTGATCCTCAAGCCATCAGATGCCAGTCTGATCGTGTCCGACGCTTCTCGAGTTAAGGCCGATTACCACTAGCATGGCCTGTGACAGATCCCGATGTCTTCAGACAGAGCAGCCAGCCTCCGTGGTCCAGTCCCTGGTCTGCTTAGCCGAAGGGCTTCACCTCCTGTCCTGATAGCACCGAATCCGGGGCATGAGGATTCGCACCATGCTCCCAGAGCTCTTGTTCGGGCTAGTGAGATGGTCAATAATTCAGGCGTAGCCTTCGTTGTGCTGCTCTAGACCACTGAAATGCCCTGCCGTAGAGTTCTCACTCTGTTCCCCAAGCAGGGACCCCTGTAAAAGGAGTCGTCTAAGGAGTCTCTCCTGCTCTGTCCTTCACCATCTAGACACCATCTGGCCAATTTCTATCTGGGCAGCATGTGGCCTTCAGGATCAGGAGTTGGAACAGGTCCTGTGAGGCTATTCTGGCGTCGAACGAGAATAGCACCTGGGTCTCCCAGGCCGCCCGTACCTAACTTCCCGCGGGTAGAGTTCCTCACCAAAATACCAGTCGGTTTTCGATGACAGCCAGGATTCGAAACAAGATCCTCGGGAAGTCGTGGCCTCAAAGGAATTTGACCTGTCTTGCCGACGGTCGTGGCCTCGTCTCGAGTCTATGGTCAAGGGAAATCGATCTTTTCTTCAATGACGCTGGTCAAAGTCCATGAGAGCCTCCACCAAACAGTTGAACATAAAAGGCCAGGGAGATCTCAGCAAGTCGCTCTCATCATTTCCACCATTATCATCATCACATCATTCAATTCTATCAATTCCATTCAAGAATACCTCTTCAGAATATTTGCCGGTCAAGTCTCAATTCTCTCAGTCCCATAAAACCCCCGAGTCCAATCAGCAACCGCAAAAATGGTCTTCCGCTACAAGTGCTGCTCCTCCTGCGCCCCGACTGTCCGCCACTACCTGCAGCAGGCATGGGGCAGTTACGTATTTGAGGAGAGCTACGGTGCCAGCACCGTCTTTGAGATTAACATGCGCGGTGAGTAAGACCCAGACATGCTGGCAACCTCGCACCGCAGGTCCAGGAATGGCGAGGCGGCTACCACGATGATGAAAGCAGTGCCTAGGCTAACAGATTGATGCCTCCAGACCCTGGCACAGCCGACGAGGGTTCCCTTCTCCGCATGTGTTTCAAAGCCGCGAGGACTCAGGTCGCGCCGCACGGGATCCTCCGCCTGAGCCGCTCCTCCCCCGCCGGCAACTACAGGTGCAGGAATGCCTAAGCTTGGGTGCCATGGTATCATTGGCTTCGTTTGGAGCAGATTCTCATCGATTTAGTGTTATGAATGGGGGGGGTGGGGAAACCACATGTACCTGGACCCCTTTGGTTGGCCAAGTTCTAGCTGGTTTGGACTACTAAGCGGGCGTTTTTGGACATGGGAAGATCTCGCGGGCGAGATCTGGTATGGTGATAGACAGACACTCTTTTGTTTGGTAGCAGTAGAACTGGGTACTCATCACACTCGCTCAATATAAACCTTCGATGCGATCATGTTAGTTTTCTGCGATAAGACCTAAAAAGCAACGCCGTCGCATCGAACTCAGCTTGGCGAAATTCCGCCTGAGATTTCCACTTGGGCATCCTAGGTAATCGGTTCAGGTTGACTAACCAGTTTGGACTCACATATGATGCGAATAAACCAGGTACACGGCCTTTTCATCCTTTCCAAGGCACAGATAGCCGGATCGGTAAGTCGCATGCATTCAGTCTGGATACATCAAAGTAATCTCATTTCCTAAGTCGCTTCGCTACAAGTGTTTGCAATTTACCTAGGTCCTGTTTGACTTGAAAAAATCCCAGCAGTCGAGTCTCGATAAATAAACGTCCAATTACTCATAAACGTCGCGCTGAACACCCCAGTCACGGCCAAATTCATTTCTCCATGAGTCCCAGCTTTTCTTCATCATGTATGACACTTTTTTTCCTCAAAAACCTCCTTGACCCGCGATACCTACGCCTCTCATCCTCATCCACGGTCCGCTCTCCGTCTCCAAACAATGGCTTAAAGACCTTGTCATACCCCATCCAAACAACATGAAACAGTGTCCCCATGAACAAGCTCAACCACAGCGGGACCTTGCCCCTGTCATCAGCCAGCCACTTGCTCAGTTCAAGAAACAGCCCTATGACAGGCAAGGCCACGCCGAGGAAGAGATACTGCCCCACAGCCTGCCGCCGCGACGTGACCGTGTACGGCTGGAGCTCCGCCAGCCACTCCTGGTACTCATCCGGCAGCCCGTGCTCGGCTGCCCCGTCCTTTATGAGCTTCAGGTACCTCGCGGAGGGCTGTGCGTATTCCGGGTCGGGCCGTATGGGTCGGAGCAGCATGTCCTGCCACCAGTCCTTGAGCCTGTCCAGCGGGCTCTTGTCTTCCCCATCCCCACCATCATTATCACCACCATCACCTCCGTGTTTGATTCTTCTTGTACCCTTGTCGTGGTCATCACCGTCGTCGCCATCGCCATCGCCTGGCTTTTTCGGTATCCGGGGCGCGAACAGCGTGTGCGCGAAGAAGGGCTTCGGAAGCTCCGGGATGGGCGGGTCCTCGGGGATTCCGACCTTGTTCGGGATCGCTATGCATGGAACCAAAATATCCTGATACGAGGAGCCGCCGCCTTCGGTCTTGACGATAGTGGCGTAGTCCTCCGGCGTGACCTCGTAGACTACGCCGATAAGGCCCTTGTCCCACTCCGGGTCGCCATATGCATTTTCCCTGACATTTCGACGCACTCCGCTACTGTGCGGAGTCGAGACTCCGTTCTTGGGGGACACCTCTTCTACCTCCTCGGACACTGGAGGGAACGTGTACGAGGGCGGATGAGGAAGGTCAGGCACCTTCCCCGGCGGGTCCGGGATCGGAGGGTGCTTGGGCACTTTTCTCAGGGCGGTGTTGGCGAAGCATGGCTCCTGGTAAGGGATGCCCGGAAGGTCAAACGTCAGTCGTAGCGACGGGGCGGAGACGTTGATGGCGGAGACTGGTCGGATGCCGCGCCGGCCGAGGAAGGTCTCGGCGCAGAGATTCGAGCCGTATGCGAGGTAGAGGACTGTTGGCACGGATGCGGTGTAGTCGTAGAGGTAGTCGTGCGCTGATGGCGATGACGATGGGATGTGATCGACTGCAAGCTCTTTGGGTGTTGCCCGCTGGAGCCGATCTGGGGACGTCCGGCGGATGCTCGAGATGGGTGGATAGTCCTGGGTTGGGATCTTGGACTTGAAGTTGAGATCCCAGATACGGTCGAGCGTTGCCTTGACGCAAATGCTCTTCGGTACTGATGAGTTCTGGTCCATATCGACAGTCGTACTGTCTTCGCTCGCTGGTAGAGAAGGGGTCGAGGTGAATGTTTCAAAGGATCAAGGTAGATAGATGATAAGAGGTCGAGTTCCGGACTTGTCAGCTGCCCCGCGTCCCGGGAGCTTGGGCCCAAACGATGATGCATGCTTGCAAATCAGAGTAGCCACTAAGGAACGGGGCACCCGGAACTCGCCTTAGTAACGTCTTGAAGTACCCAATCCTTATATTAGCAGGGTAGAACGGAGCAACTTGCAGCGGTTAGGCTGCTATACGTTGCAGTGGGACAAGGCATTTCGTCATGGAGGGCAAACCCCGACCCAAGCGTTTAGGCGCCCAAAATCACTATACTGCGTGCCGTCCTCTAATAGAAGACAGGCCGCTACAACCTTGGAAGCGGAAGCTGTAGGTCAAGTTTAAGATGACACCGGATAATTCATAACATTTAACATGGGAGACTTCTCGAGCCCTCACCTAGGTCGGCCGCTTGTAAATATCAGTCAGTCAAACGATAGCTCTGCCAGCAGTCGTCTCGCTTCCGTGGGGTCCCATTCCACCAAGGTACGATCCCGAGACTCGTCCATCTTCCGCTGCACACACGGCTCCATCATCTCCTGTTGCTCCCGGCTCAAGAGATGCAGCCTCGTCTTCCACAAATCCTTGCCCAAGACCTCTGGGTCCCGCGGACCAAAGAATCGCTCGTCCAAGAACGTCCAGAAGACAGCATCAAATGCCCAGCTCTTTCTCGCCGCGTAATTGAGTCAGAAGCGACCGGTCTCCCAACTCTCCTTCATATGTGCTGAGAGTGGCAGCCCATCCAGAAAAACTGCCCCATCTTCCTGATCCTCCACGGCCTTCAACCAAATCTCCAGCTGCGGCTCATAAGCCTTGCTCCATTCGTCAACCCCGCCCGGCTTCCACATTTCTGGCGTTTCGAACAGCAGCCACCAGGGCGGGTCGAGCACGAACTGCGCTGGTGCTGCGTAAGTGAACTCCCAGTCAATAATGGCAGCCAGCTTATCATCCTCTGCACGGTCCAGGAGGGCGTTGCTCGGCCGGAAGTCGTCGCACCAGAGGCGGAAGGAATCCGAGCCGTCAGGAGCTGCGAGTCTCGGACGCGTGGCTGCTTTAGCGGAGGCAGACCAGTTGTCTTGGGCAAATCCGAATGTCGACAGATGGCCCTTTTTGGCCAGCCCGAGGAACAGCTGCCGAGATACGTATTTGTTTCGACAATCGTCTTCGTCCGAGACAAGATCGTTGTGTTGAAATATTAGCTGTGCTAGGTGCATCTTGGCTAACTGCACGTACCACTCATCCGCTGTGGCAAAGGTCGTGTCTTTGGCAGGAAAGATGGCCGCCGGAATATTAGCAAGTTGTGTCATGCTGCTCATGTTGAAAGTGAGAGGTCGGCCAGCAACCTGAAAGGAGCCATCAACCTCGAGCAGGGACCCGATGCGAGAGAAATTGGGCTTGGCGAGCTCGAGGAGACACCGTGCCATGATGCCCCATAGACTTCTCAGCCTGCTCTCTGGGAGCTTCGTGTTCAAGTCAGGAGTCAGGGCGGGGTCCCGATCAGGAACACAAAGAGGCTGTGTCAGGTTGCCTCGATTTTCAATACGGCAGAGCATGAGGAAAGGCCCAATGCTCGAGTCTGACCCGTAACGCAGCACCTGGGCAGCGGGGATGCGGGTGTTGATCCTCACGTATTCCGCCGCTGCAGCCTCATAGAGCACTTTCTCGTCGGGAAACTGAGCTGCTCCCGGCCAGGGCACCCGAACCATGACATCGGATGACGAGTCCTCTTCTTCGAAACGCATTCTATAGTGGATATTCAAGCCTCCGGTGATGATGCTCAGGACCTCAGCAGGCTTGCCACACTTTTCCGTGACAAATGCTTCGACTCGGCGACACATAGACTCCTTCCGCAGTTTCTTCTCGGACTCTTCTTCCGCAGCGTCGCTCTTATCCCATGCGTCATCATCAAAATTTTGGCGGCCCTTATACATTCTGATTTTGAACGGGGGTCGCGTTATTCGGTCTGAGGAAGTTCAGGTTAGATTGCTTTTACGGAGGTAAATATAATGGTAGTGACAAGACTCGTTTTTTGCTAAGTGGATAACTTTGTGTTAGGACGCAAGGTTTTAGAAAGGTAAAGCCAGGTCGTCAATAATTATGTGCTGGATTGTAAGATACTAGTCTCGAGGGAATCAAGGCAAAATGCCCAGAGGGCGGGGCTGACTTGGACCACCTCGGTACTGGCACAGGCCGTTGTTACCCCAAATAGGCTTACACTGAGTTGCATTCCACTATATCAAAACCACGCTAGTAACACAACTATATTACAGTATACCTAATTTGTAAATAATCCATTATTTAGCATATAATCAAAGCCTAGAGAGTTCAACCTAGCAGAAACGCCCAAAATCATTTTAATTGCTGGAAAGCTCATCTCTCCTGGTTTAAATGCGGTTCTCACTTGATGCGGTTCTCACTTGCTATTTATGGTGTTTCTACCGATGCAGGTCATATAAGATCAGCTATTTCAAGTCACATTTGTCGTGATTTTCCCGGAATATCGTAAATCGTGTCATGTCACGATTCTGTATGGGCTTTGAACAAGGTCTTCATTCTGTGGTACAAGAATGAACACTCCCCGGAAGCCCCCGGAAGCTGTGGCCGGTGACCGGACGAAGAGGGGGCCGGGAAGGGATTCTATTGTTTCTTCTACTCATCTGCAGTGACACCAATCAAATCCCACTCATCTGTATTCCGTATTTGAATCAAAATATTTTACATCCTTTGTACTCGTGCGTCATCCTAAACTGACGTTGTTTATTGATCCTACTCTCGTTACTGTCTTGAGCACCGGTGAGATTATTTGGTTACACAACTCCTCTCTCTAGCTGTCATTACCCAGAGATCCCAAACAAAATACCAGCTTCCACATCACTACAACGCCACATTCTCGGATAGGCACAATGTCCAACTTTGATATCATCATTGTTAGGGGAGGTCCCGCAGGATTGAGCGCAGCTTCGTCCATCGTACGCCAGGGTCACAAAACGCTCTTGTTCGACTCGGGCAAGTATCGCAACACGTTAACAAAACACGTGCATACGGTCCCGGGCTGGGATCACCAAGACCCATCCACATTCCGGGCAATGGCAAGAGCGGACCTTGAACGGTACGGATACGTGACCGTGGAAAATGTTGAAGTCGAGACTTGAAGAAGCAAGAGGACAGGATATTTGAAGCCACCAGCAATAGCAAGGCATATAAGGGCAAGAAGATCGTCCTAGCAACAGGCGTGGAGGATATTCTCCTCACAATCCCAAGCTATCAGGAATACTGGGTATCAAACACGTAAGTCTACTCATTCATCTCCAGAAGAGTGCTTCAAAGGTTTGCCTACTCATTTCTCTCAGCTTTCATTGCCTCTACTGTCACGGGTGGAAGGAGAGAGGAGAACCATCCGCAGCCGTTCTGGCAGTAGATGTGGGGTGAGCGTTTGATTTGTCACAAACAGCGGAAGTGAAAACGACCAACGGCCTTGCAAAAGCAGCACCATTGTGGCTTGCGGATTCACGGTCCGCCTAGGCTGCCAGGGTGTGCCATTGAGGTCCAGGCCGGTGAGAGCATTCGGCCCCCGCGTCGGCAGCCGAATCGTACTGTAGATGGCGAAATTGTTACGTTGTTGAGCCGCTCTGCTACAGTAGCAACTGCTGCCTGGCCTCTTGTCGACGGAGCCTCGTTGGAAGATGTCTCCGAATGGCAGGTGAGTGGCAGGTGTGGTGACACAGCCCAAGTACCTTGGTGAATGTCTCCGAGTGGTCAGTTTCCGGACAAAGCACCAACGTCGTTCTGCTCTGCCTAATACACCCTTTGCATCAGCTCCGAATCAAGAGCTTCCCCCCCTCACGCAGCTTCACATTCTGGTTTCCTAGCTTCCATTCGTTAGTCCCAGTGATTCACCAACTCTGAACCGACCAGCACCCTAGCAGCCATGGCGGAAGAACCGCAGTATCTGCTCCCCGAGCCGGACAAGGAGGTGGCGCGCCTGACGGAGCAGGACGCCGTCATCACGCACATCATGAATGGCAAGCGCATCCTTGCGCCGATCGATCTGACGAGGCCGGGCCTGCGAATCCTGGACTCGGGAACGGCCGACGGTCTCTTCCTGCGTGCCATCCAGCCACTGCTGACCGAGCCCTTTACCCTTTTGGGCTACGACCTCATGCAGAGCTTCTTCCCCTCCGCGGTGCCGGCCCACACGGCCTTTGCCATCCACGACATCGCCGAGCCGTGGCCCGCCGAGCTTCAGGGCACCTGCGACCTCGTGCACCAGCGCTTCACGATCCCGGGCGGCACCAAGAAGGCCACGCCGCGCGGGATCGTGCGCAACCTGTGCCAGCTCGTCAGGCCTGGCGGCTGGATCCAGCTCGTCGAGATGGACGTCACGGCCCCGGTCCACGGCCCCGCCATGCGCGACGCCTGGGCCGCCACCGGCGCCTTCCTGACTGCCGCCGGCGCCGGCGCCGACTACGGCAAGGACATGGCTGGCTGGCTCCGGCAGGAGGGCTTCGAGAACGTCCACGACGAGCGCGTCGATCTTGACGTCGGGGCGAGGGTCCGGGATGCCGAGTGGGCCACCCGGAGCGCCAAGATATTGGTGGAGGCCTTTACAGGAGTCGTGGGCGCATGTAAGAGTGAGTTAATCCTGCTGTTATGATGTTGGCGACTTTACTTTTGTCATACTGACGCCTCATTACCCCGTTGATTTAGTGATGAATCTCAACCTTCCTTCGTCGCTCTCAGGGTCCCTGGACAAGATACCTAAACGAGCGGAGGAAGAAATGATGAAGCAGGGTGGAACCTATCCTCTCGTGTTTGCCTTTGCTCAGAAGCCAGCTACTGCATGATAGGTGTGGCATGGAATAGTAGCCAGGCGAAAGACTGGTTTCGGGCCTGAGGTCCACGAACTTGCAGCTCTTTTTTGGGAAGAATCACAACATTCAGATACCGAATAGCCCGTGCACACTGTGAGAAGTATAGGGTATGCCAGTCAGAGTCTATCTGGGTATGGCACGAGGAATTGTAGTCGTGAACAATAATTGAAAGATGACGGAATTCAGATTCTAATTGTGAGATGTTACTACATAATCCAGGGAACAGAGAAAAACTCAAAAAGTCCATGGAGTTCTCATCATGTATCAATTGTTTTTTTAGTGTCACTCAGCATCATTCTACTCGCATCTATCCAACTCTCATCTTCAAACCTCAACACAATTCCTAACACGAAATACTTGGGATACCGCCCAATAGCTCTTGTTCAACTTTTTGCCTAGTTAAGTTATACAAGTCAAAATGAAGCACGGGACGACCACGATCGCCCTTTTTGCTATCGCATTCATCACCGTCTCCGCGGCGTCGATTGAGTGAGTTTTCTTCTACCGCCTTTGATACTCAGTGTATGACCCAGAAGCTTACAAACAATTTCACAGGGAAACCCTACCCATGTTGGACACGGAGTCACTTGAGGGAGTCCCCCTCCTCGTGCGTGACCACGACCTCAGCATCAGGGACGATACCGAGGTCAACGATACGGGGAGTTGGGAGTACGGCGCACCCGAAGAGACTGTTGAGTCTCCCGTGGAAAACATGGAGCTCGTAGGTTTCCAGGGCGAGTCCTCGCAGTTCAAGGAGCACGCTGTGCTCCATCACGAGTGCGGTGCGTGCGTGGGGCTGTTCCACAGGGCCTGCATGAAGCTCGGTGTCCTCACCACAGGGCCCGCGCTTGCGTGCCGGAACCGGCAGCACCGCTACCAGGCACAACTGTCGTCATGCGAGCACCAGTGGCTCCGAGGCCAACTACGACTATCGTGGGCGTGCCAGCTCCGCGACCAACCACTACGACTGTGGTTGTTGTGGCACCAGCAGCGCCGAGCCCAATGACTACGACAATAGTCATGCCGGCGGCAGCACCAACCCTGACTACTATCTTGGGCGCACCGCCAGTAGCCCCGGCGATGCCAACAACCACAGTCGTGGCACCAGTCCCAGCGCCCATCGAGCCGAGACAAATGCCCATGCCCGTCCCAGTCCCAGCTTCCGATACCCCCCCCCCCCCGCCTGTCCCCGTTCCCGATCCTTTCCTCGTCCCAGGCCGCCATGGTGATGATGACGATGCGACCAAGGCTGTGCCCAAGGTAGTCGAGAGGATGCCTCTTCTTAAGATGGACTGAAGAGACTGATGCAGAGGAGGGATGTCTTGATCTGGATTTGAAGAGGTCGACGGACGAGACTGTATGGGAACGCCTGTGCTGTGAAATGGACTCTGATGCAGGAGGATGTTACGGGCTCGTCGCAAGGCCCATGGGAGTGCTGGTGCGATGGCTACGACACTTGTCTGTTTTCTTTCTTTTGATAGCGATGGCGCTGTTAATTGTGGGGTGAGCGAGCGAGCGAGCGAGCCTTGCTAGTTCTGTCTTTGTTTCTGTTGTTGCTTTTTCTTCTCTTTTCTTTTGCTGTTGTTGATTCTCTGCATCGTTCAATAGCAGTATCTGTCAACCCCTAGGGCCCTGGGACATTCAATGTTTAAAACTTTCTCTTGAGCATTGTCTGCGTGTTGCACACGCAGAGTAACATTGCAGACTTCTTAGTGAGGACACCCAAATGAGTTACGAGGGGAATACTCGACAAGGAAGCACTTCAGGCAACGACCTGGGAACTCATTCCTATGTTATTAACTTCAACATATACGCCGAAATCAGTATCTACCAGTTCAGGCCTCCAGCTGGGACTTTAGCATGTGTCTCAAAAGACCTAGACGAATGAAGTTACAGTGTACATGTAAGATGGAATACGGTGCGGCTACCTCCCTCATCATGCTAGTCCTGCCAAGCAGCACAACCTCGAGCTTGAGGTACCCACCAACAGCCAGCTCATTACATATTAAATAGAACGCCAAATGAATATTAGATAGCAGCACGATCTTGTTGAAAGCGGGGAGATGAATGATGAATTTTTTTAAGCTAAGCTTAGAATTTTTCTGCTTTGGTAAATATAAATTTTAGTTTTAGTAAAAGAAAAAGATGTTGCAAAATTTAAGAGTAGACTAGTCTAAGGAAAGAAAGAAAAGAACACGTAAGGTGCCCTTGCAAGCCCCAACCCGCTAGCCCGAGCGCCTGCCCTCCACTGCAGGTAGGTTGAAGTTAGAGGGTAGAGAAGGTACTATAAGCATATGATTGAGGCTATGAAACTACGCAAACTCGGGCCCAAACGATGTGGGGATAATGTTAAGATGGGCCTCTGTGCGACGGGCGTGGGCTTATGTTTACTGATGGCTTCTTTGTGAAAATTGTGTCGTCTACTATCTTCCGCAAGCTGAATGCCCACTAAGCCTGATTTTTTCACGGTCACGCAATTAAGACGTCGCTGCACCGGACAGAGGCTTGGCTTAACTAGGCAGGATGTGCTAGAAGATTTGCTTGTGTGTATGTAGTATGATGAGGGAGGAAAAGAATTTAGTTTATTAAAAATCTGCTTTCGGACGAAAGTCTTAGTGTATACCTCGCTGTGTGACATGTCTCATGGAATATAGCATTATACCACAACAACCAATTAGTGTAGCTCGAACCTTTTGAGTTTGATTTTGCCTGATTCAAGCATATCAAGTGGCTCATTTTCGGATAGCCCATACACATAGACTGAACCTAACAGCACCTGCCCAGACCCTTCTTCCCTCAGAAGCACGGGTAAGTGGGAATTGTTGATCACACAAAGCTGGTCGCCGATCTGCACATCTTCAGGCCCGATGCCGATATACCCATCCGTAGTGTAAAAGATCACCCCATCGTTCAAGAATCGTTGCATGCTGGCCCCGAGCTTCTGGAAACCCCGAGTTGAGTCATCCTCTGGCATGCCGTCCATGGCCTGGAACCATCGCGGACGCCCATCGCCCGCGTCCACGTCCGCGGTGCCGCGGAATCGGGGGTCCAGATACGCCTGGATACCTCCTGCGGCCTCAAGGTCGACGTGGCTCAAATCTTGCGTCGGGTTCGTCACCTGATGAAACAAGACGAGAAGTCGGAAAACCAGGGCCGAGATGGACATTGGGTCTAGTGTCGGAGCGAACTTTTCTCTCGTGTCGGGATCGGTACCTTGGTGTATCGTATAGAATAAAACCTCAAGCGGGCGGGGTCCCGTGGGATGATCCCGTGTCTTCATCTACAGGATGCAGTCGACGACGAGCTCCTTCAAAGCTTCGAACCGGTCTCTCGATTCACTCATCACGTCCAGGGTTGAAATTAGTCAGACTAAGTTTAGTCTTTAGCCCTAACTAAGACTAAGAACTTTTAGTTACTAAATTTGTAACTAAGTTAGTTTTAGTCTATATAGATAACTAAAACTAAGCTTTAAAACTTAGTTAGTCTTTAGTCTTTTTAGTTAGACTAAAAAAAGTAGAATATTTTCTATTTTAATAGGAAATAGGGAAATAAGCTAATAAAAAGCTTAGAAAAACTATTACCTAGTTAACCTAGTTAATTAGAAAACCTTTTAAATTACCCCTTATAGCCCCCTTACCCTTAAAGTAACTACTTATATATAATTAGTAATAACTTAATAAATATTAAAGTTATAAATATAGTAAAAATATATTTAAATAGCTAGTTTTTTCTTTAATAAGAAATTATATTTAAAAAAATA